>WOGP01008775.1:0-11047 GCA_015342065.1 Leptinotarsa undecemlineata
ATAAGGCTATATCTCAGCTCACGCGTCCACTCAAAGCGTCCGTTGTCGTTGCCAGGGTTGTCATCGGTAGGCAAATCATCGTTTTGGGCCCCACCACTTTGCCTTTGAGCGGGTCGATTGTGGGGGCCTCTTCCTCGATTGTTGGGAACCAAGTGTTGGGTTCACCGGGTGATTAGCCCTGTGGACCCACGGCCGGCACCGGAGCGAGAATAGAGTTCTCCTTCCCGGGTGCGCCTGTGCTGCCGGTCCGGTTTTGCACCAGTTGCTCGGGTAAGTGGTGTCACAACTCACCAAAAGCCAAGGATGATAGTGGCCATCCCTGCTTATTATTATTATTATTAATAATAATAAGCAGTTTATAATAATAATAATATTATTATTATTATTATTATTAACTTGATTTCGAGTCAGTCTTTATCTACAGGAATTCTTGAATGATAAACACCTTTTGAACTACATGCAGGAATGATAACATAGAATTTACATTATTTCAAGGAGCATATAAATTATTCGGTGCACATTGGAAGTTTGTAAAAATGAACACAATAATTTTAATAAAGTTTCTGCTACTTTCACTGGCTTTTGGTGCCCATGTGCTGCGTAAGTCTGAATTAGAAAAATCAACTCATAACTTTCATAATTATTGAACAATTTTCATTGTGAGAGTTCATTGAACATATATTTCGCCCCGTTTTTTAGTTAGATTGCATGTTTGTACATTGTCCAAAAACTTACAGTGTTTGGAAATTTCATCTCATAGGTTATTTCGATACACCAACAAATTTAATTTTTCAGTAAAGTTGAACTTCTACTCTTATTTTAATTTATCATAATCAAATTAGTCGCGATATCAATATTCCAATATCAGTTAGCACCTGCCCAACATAAATTCCGACAATTGTATATCACGACCAATATAATTTTGAGATTAAAGGAAAGAAACATTTTTTGTTCTCTCTAATTTCACCATTTTACCATGTCTCAGCCACCGTATTCACCAGATATGCCCCCCGGCGACTTTTTCTGTTCTCAAGATTGAGAGACCGTACTTGGTTGACTGCGGGCATCCATGAAATGTGAGTAAATATTTCGAAAAAGCAATCAGTGATGAAAGTAAGAGATTCAGACTCAAATCGTCCAAAAGTATTGACAAATTTGAAACACAAAAGTAGTCAAGTTACAATTCAACAAAAACATTGTCAACCATACTGAAAATTACAGAAAAGACATGGAATAGTATAGTAAAATGGTGACGGTGGTGGCGATTTGAGTCCAGATTTTTCATGTCTCTTCAGTATACTATCACCTAAAACCTATTTCCAACAACTAACTGTCAGTATTTTCCAATGATGATGTCATATATATGGATTTTATGTTCCCATATGCCAAAAATCCATACCATTACTGTTCAAATCATGTTTATTTGTGCGTGTGTCTACCTAAAAGTATCTTTTAAAATGTCTATTTCAGCTAATGATTTCAAAATCTGCAGAGGTGGAGGCCAAAAGCTGAATCAATGTATTCTCAGTGCTATTCGAGACGCTTGGCCGAAGTTAGCAGATCCAGGTAAGTTTTGTGTTGGGGCCACATTAACAATCGGCCCATGAGCAACTTGTATTTGTCACAACAGTTCACTTATTTTGGACGCTGCATCAAATCAAAACTATTAAATTACCGTCAGTTTGTTCATGATCATGTTGAATGCTAAACACACTGATCTGATATTCGTCAAATTGAAAATACTGAAAAACTGGTGTAAGTTTCTAATTTTCTTCCTCATAGTTCCAACTATTCATTCAAAAAACTCAAACAATTGTTCATGCAGTTGCAGTTTCGTAAGAAAGTATCATCTCTCCTACCAAGTGATTTCTTGGGGGTCTTTGAAGTCCACTAGATACTCGTTAGGACAAAAGGATTGATCCGAATTCTTGGGGTTCTTCTTGATAGCAAAAAGCGTGAGCAGAAAATATCAAAATCAATACTTCTGACCGAGATTTGTTGTGAGTATTTGCAGGAAATTTTTGTTGACTAGTAGGAACTGTCATAAGTTCATCAAATAGAATATCGGAAGATGAAGATGTTGCTAAAGTTTGACGACGTTGTTCTGCAGCTTTGATTTCTCGTGCAATCATCATAGCCATCAAATACGACCTTAATTCTGGCACCAAAATGTCTACGTAAACACTGAACGTATTTATCTTAAATAATGCTAAATGTTTCTTCACTACCCCACACAACACGATGTAGTAAGTATCCACCGTCAATGATGTATGTCGTATTAGTATTGTTAATTTCAATATTGACCTGTTGGAAACAATCGTAAATGGCAGACTTCTGTGTCTTACGCATCCTGAGGTCATTAAACAACAATAAAGGGTAGGGAGACAATTCATATCGAAAATATTCCTCAATCTTTGTCTTTATCTTTAGCATCTTTTCTTACTCTTGAGTCACTCGCATCAACATGCTGCTCGGTCGTATCCATCCTAATATTAGCAAAATCATCTAATTTTTTCACACACTGTATTCATTGCATGCATACTATAAACCCATTTACTTATAACACTCTTTTTCGTACTTCTCCCTCTAGCAATACCTCCATTGATCTTCATGCCTTTCATCATAGATTGCTCGATAACCATGTCCGTTGGAGTTCTACAACTTATGCATATAATGACGATTACAAGTTTTACAACTTTTTAACTCGTCGTATCTCAGAAACGGTGACTAAGAAAAAAAAATATTGATACATTTTTTGTAGAGAATTTTATGATCTATAATTTTTATCTGAGGTTATTTTATGATAAAACTTACCGTTTCCTGAAAATAGCGAATACATTTTTTCCAGGCATCGCAATCATTCGGAATTTTAAAATCTTATTTTTAACTATGTTTTGAACAATTACACACACTTGCAGCTTGTTGTAAATTTATGTACCCTCACTTCTATTTTTAGTCTAATTTGACCGGACTATAAAATCTGTGAACATTGCATTATTCAGTACGACTCTCTGAACGTTTTGGTGTCATGTATCTGGAAGCACTTTTAATACTACTATAAATAACATTTGTGTCAGTACTGCTACATTGCATGATTTGTAACTTTTTGTGTTATATGTATACTCAATTTTTCATTCCTCTTTTGAAATCCTACGTATACAAATATTTTCTATATACTTTGTTTTAGCATTTACTTTTATACGTTTCAATATTTATTTCATATATACTTTGTAATAATAGCATTTCCTGTAACTGGGTACTCCTGATGAAAATAAATCGCTTTTTTTATTACTGAAATTTGAATATTTGAAGGAGCTTTTAATGAAATTGCCCTTAGTAGGTACGTAAAGAAAAATTGTAAAAGAATCCAATAAACACAACTCAAGAAATTCAAATTTGTTCCTGAGTTTTCATCAAAGGAAATATATAAAAAATAATACTATCAATATGTACTAAGTAATAGATATTGATCTTAGCCAAATGCTATTTGTACCTCCAAATCTAATTTAAAAAAATACGTTTTTCACCCTCTTACCAAGTTAGTTCACGAAACGTTCACTATGGATTTTTGATTAAGGAGAAATCTGAAACTGATTGATTGAACCCTTTCAAATATGGAAAGTAATGTCTTCTGACTACTTAAGTCGAAAAGGCTGTAGGTTTTTCATGAAACATGAGAGGGCATCAGAAAAATATATTCCTCTTATTTTTGTTATTAATTGAAAAGGTAGGTGAATATTATGAAATTATGAAACAACAACAAAATTAATTGGCGCTCCGGGGCGACTTGACTGATTCCAGTAGCGCTTTTGCTCTTTCAGCTGCAGAAAAACCCGAAAAACTCTGCACCACTACATCATCTGAAAATCTTGATCTGCCAATGTCTTCTTTTCCATAAAATAAAATGAAGGGTGTCTCCAGAGGCTCCAATAAATTCAAGATATCGCCTGAATATTCAGTGAAGCAAACAAAATCTATCATTTCAGTTTGATTTACATATCTTCGAAAATAAGGAAAATAATTCGTCTTATAAACGCTAAGAGGTTTCACATTTCAATCGTGTTTGTTGTATTTCACAAAAAATTATAATTCATATCAATTATTTCTTCTGTTTCCAGTATTTTATCAAAATTCTGTCCATTTTCATGTTGAACATGTTAATGGAAAACCATGGGAAATAACTCAATATTGATGATTATCAAATTATGTATTGATTCAAAACCAAGCCCTCGGGAAATAATTTGTACGTCAATATTAGTAGATATTATTTGAATTTATATCGAACCAAAATGGAGAGCAAACATTAATCACGTCGGAGTGTGTTTAATGTGATTACAGTCACAAATAACACAAAAAACCCTTTTAATTTCTGTTGTGTCCACAAGGCCCAGGAGAGGAATGAAACATTCGTTTTATCGCTCCACGGATAAATTTACTCGGTGTTCATGTGTTATCTGTAATTAGCGGTACGAGTATAGACGAATGGCTCTGATATGTAGTTTGAAATGGAAGTAGTTCCAATAATTATTGGGAAAGAAAGGTTTTGCTTTTCAACTTCTCCATCTTTATACAAAAAATGTGGTAATCTTGTAAAGAAAGGAAGATATCAATTCATTTTATAATAAACTCTTTTCAGATATGTTTCGGCCTTATTGTCTTTTCAGCACCAATCTGGAGAAAATTACAAAACGAAGCACCCAATCCATTCATAAAATTACGACTTTATATTACGAATAATTGGAATTTACTAATGTCATCGACGTAATGGCATTTATTCGCTTATTTTATTCAATCCCAGTCATAGAAGCCTTGTTTGAATTGAAATCGGTATATTTTTTAGAAGAGATTCATTTTTGAGAAAAAAAAGGTTCTGGACTTCTACTTCTGAAACAACTACTTTCTTTCATGTAAACATTGAATTAGACCAAAGAAAAATGACTTTCAAACAACTACTTTTATATGAACATCGTATTTACATCGTATGATACAAAAAACACATTCGATATGAAATTGAATCAGATATCATTCACAGAATTGCTACACTATATGGAATATGAAAGAGGTAAAATTTCACTCACATGGAACACTGTCATTCTCAATGGCGGACATCTGATGTTTCGGAATAAACACTACTATATATATACTACTACTGTATGTTTCGGAATAAACACTACTATAGACACTTGCCTTATTGCATAAATAATCTTTTCGAGCAGTATTCTGTGATTTCTCAAAAGGGTTCGAGGATCGCCATCTAACTGACTTCACAGTTATCTAACAGGCAGGAAGCAGTTAGTAAAACAACAAGGAAATATATCGCATATTGAGAATCATTTATCAGGTGTATCACAAGGTTCGGTTCTGGGTCCTATCCTTTTTTTGCTTTATCTGAATAATCTGGTAACCATTGACATTAAAGGGAAGTTCACACTTTTTGCGAATGTTACATATACATATATTCATTATCTACTTGAAATTGTATATTATTTTATAGTTTATGGTTATATGACCAAGTACCGATAGCTTATATGTGTAATTTTGTTTTTTTTGTTTAATTATTTTAACCAACCTTTGTCAATAAGATATGAATCTTCAGACAATGAAGCATATTTTGACTTGATTTGACTTGCTTCTTCAGCACCAATCTGGATAACATTATAAGATGAAGCATTCAATCCACTCATAAAAGTATGACATCATGTCAAGAATGGATTAAATGTACTCATGGCATTGATGACAGTACGTAAGGCAATTCATTCGCTTATTTGATTTAATTGCAGCCATAGGATTCTTGTTTGAGTTGAAAGGAGTATATTTATAGGAGATATTATGTATTTGAGAAAGAAATATTTTGGCTTTCTACAACTTCATATTTATACAAAAAATGTGGGAATCTTCCAAAGAAAAGAAGAGAACAATTAGTTTCAAAATAAATTCTATACAAAGGTGTGCAGAACACGCAAAAAAGTTACTTTCAGACACAAACTGGAAGAAAAAGTCCTTTCGAAATAACTACCTTCATATAAAATTCGAATTACAAGAATGGAAAAATACTTTCCAAACAACTACTTTTATATGAACATAGAATGATACAAATAAAATCAGTAAAAAAACGTTCAATTAAAAAAAAGATTTGTACTGAAAGCTAAAAAAATAATTCGGAAGATCCTAAGCAACATTCATCATACTACTCTCTCCAGCAATTTACCGTATGCATCAGATTAAAATGTAATAAAATCGTTTGCCGTAGTATTCGCATAGGTACATATTTACTCAGGTTACGCTACACCCAACGATTTTTTTTTATGAATACCGCAGATTGCTGAGGAGAGTGGTGTGATGACTGCTACATAGGACCTTCCGAATTATTTTTTAGTTTTTAGAACATTATCTACATCATTATTATCTTTTTTTTTTTCAATGAAACCATTGAACATTAAACTTTGTTTTTCAAGTTTATAATTTCTAATTTTGTTACTCAGTTTTTCACATTCTGTTCATTTTGCCTCAGTATTACAAGGTTCATTTCCCGACCCGACTTAGGCCACGTATGGTAGTTCTTCTTCAAACAATGTCTAGCCTAAATACATAACTGTGTGGTCTACCAGTGCTGCCTTGCATTTTGTGGACAGTGGAAGCCCACGACAGAATTGAGGATAACAACTTGTTTTTAGCCGTCCTATGATTGAACTTTGCTGGAAACTGGATGGCTTTAGGGTGGATAACATGTACGACGTCTCTTCCAAAGTCTATCTGAACTGAAGGTACATCTTTTGTTTGAAGGTGGTACATCTGTTTCGTACATTTGAGTTAGACGAAACTGAGGCCAAACCATTTCTGTGATATAGCCGATTGCGCCGTTAACCACTGCTTTCGATAAGTTAATATTGGTCCGCAGCATATTGAGGTAGTTGTGAAAAAATATGTAATCCGCCATTTTGAAGTGCTGCCATCTTGAACTTGCGTCTTTTTCAAATTGTACTACCATTCTATTACACAAAACCTGTCATTTGATACCCATATTGGAGTAATTGTGAAAAAAATATATAATCCGCCATTTTGTAGCTGCGGCCACAACAATGAAATAACATACCATTTACACCTTCTCCAACGAACTACAACATTCTTCTAATTATATCAACTATCAACAAACTTGCATATATGGAATCAGATTTTATTTATTCTTTGCGTAATCTTAAACTGTTTAAAAAAAATTGAAAATTCAAATATTTCTTTCGGAACTTCTCACAGAAACAGAATTCAGAAAATGGATTTCAAAATATTTTTTCAACAGTTAAAACAACTCATCATAATTAAAACTGGTGTTACGTCAGATCTGAAATTTCACCCCGCCAGAGGAAATCCTGAAAAATATCAAAAATATTAAGTCAAGTACCTCTTTCTCTATTAGTACCTACATGGATGGTATATAATAGCGAATGTAATGAATCATTGTTAGTTTATTGTATTAGTTTGAGAATGTCCGTTCAGAATGAAACTGCAGTAGAGTTAGTTACAGATAAAAGTTAAAAAACATAGAAATTTTTATTTCTCTTTTCTTTATGTATAATCTTCTCATCAAGGTGACAAATTGTTCTTTCAGAACATGCCTGAAATAAACAAAAAAGTACCAATTACTTTGATACGTCAATATTGGACCGGAACATAATTGAGGTAGTTGTGAAATAATATGTATTCGTCATTTTATAGTGGTCATCTTGAATTTGCGTCTTCTTCTAAGCGTACTACTATTCCACTCGTCAAGCCCTGGCATTTGATAGCCATATTGAGGTAGTTTTGAAAAAATATGTGTGTATGTGTATGAGTGTGTATGAAAGAGCCCGTTTTGAAAAACATCAAGAGTCAGGTGATGGTATTGAATAAAATTGCTTTTTGTAAATAATTAGTTTAATAGTCACGGTTATCCAATCAAAATAAAATGTGATACAGTGACAGGAATTAGTAATATGGCAACTTAAAAAAAAGGGAAATCGGCTCTTTTAAAGCAACATGTGTGTGAAACAGCCGGGTTCCTCTTTACAAAGAAAGTCTTTCAGCAAAAAAAATTACATAATAAACTATTTATCTGTTACATTAATCTTATCAAACTGTCAAATTGCATATTTCTGTGAAAATCAGTTATTTATCAGTCTTAAATCACAATCTTCAAACAATCTCAAGCAATATAATGAATATTTTTTTAATAATCAGTCTCCATTATGGAATAATTGATTAACTAGAAACCTTGTAATGCCAGAAGGATGCTATTATAAAAAACAGTCGGCAAAAACAATCTCTTAATAAACTATTTATCTCTTATAAAACCCTAATCAATCTTGAACATTGCTTATTTCTATTAAAATCACAGTTATTTATCAGTTCCGAAGCACAATCCTGCAATATTCTTGAGCATCTTACTACAATTATATATTTTTTTAAATCAGTCTCCTCATGAAATGATTAACTAGAAACAATTTTGGCAAAAGAAATTTGTAACTTCTTCAATGCTTCAAGACTCATGTGTCCAATCATCACAAATCTCAACTGGTACCATTCTACTTTGCTCTTAGAATAATCTCCATTACACACAATACAATAATTTCATCTTGCTGTGAAATAATCTTCTAGTTTTTCAATTCAATAGATTAATTTCACCATCTTAGCTTGTTGATGAGGAATTATCGTTCAAAGATATGTTGGCGCTGGAATCACTGGAATAATTATGTGCCTTGGAACTTAGTTTTTTATATTTTGTTTTGTTGACATTTTCTCAACACCAAATTTTCTAGGTTTATTTTTCTTCTCTTTTTACTCGTTTAATTTTTTCTAAAGCTGGATTATGATGCAAGGAATGCATCGTCAGAAAATATGTTAGAATTCAAGGAATATATTCCAGTTTTTGATAAATCCTTGAGTAACACTTTGTAGGCTAAAAGCTGCTAAATATGCATCTCTAGCAAACTGCGCAATTTGGTAGTTTGTAGTGAAAGAGCCACTTTTCGTGCCATGAAAGAGCTGTCTCTTTCAAAGCCTCCATAAGTGGCTCTTTTAAAACATTTTGTCATTTAAGTTGTAACCTTAAATGACATTTTGTCATTTAGGTTGTAACCTTAAAATACGGCTATTTTGCGTGAACATTATGACATCAATATTATCGTAAAATAATGATAAATATATGCGTAAAAATACAATTTATCAAGTTTATCCACTCATGCTGCATTTTTCTTGTAAAAAAAATTAAGTAAACACAAACAAATATACTTTTTGATCTTAAAATCTTTGATGTGGTCCACTGACGCCTTTCGATTTTGCAGAACTTTCAAATGTTTGTGGATGACAGCTATTCAGTGTTGCCATACAAACATTAAAATTAAATTATGGTAGGATTTTGGTAAGTGGCACATCGACTCTTTCAAAACCTGGCTCGTTCATACACACTCTCCCCTAATGCGCCATTTTGTAGCTGAGGTCACATTGGATTCACAATATTATTTATTAAATTGAATTGTCATCAAAACTGAATGTGTGTACCAAATATCAGATCAATCTGTCAACAGGAAGAAAGTCAAACCCGAATGACTAAATTTTACCCAAAAAAACACACACACACACACACATTTTCATTATTAAAAGGTTTTATTTAACCTTTTAATAATGAAAATGTTTAATAAAATCCCCTTTTTTATTCACTCACATAGAAATCCTCAACGGACATCGATGTTTTGCATCAAGATTGTCTGTAATTTAGAAAGGAGGCTGGAATGTACAACCATTTATAAAGCAATCGCATAGGTCAACTAAATTGATGAGTTTTTGTTTTACCAGTCAATTCTTTATATTATTTCGGTAGTTTTGGGCAAGAGTCTTTTGTCTTCTCGTAATGTATAAAAAAATCGATGTAAACCGTTACAAGAGTAACGGCTGAATGTTTGTGCCTCGGGATATCCTTCTTCTCTTATGCTCTTTCACCTTGTATTCGAATTCATCTATACCCTTCAGTAACAACGTCATTCAGAATTCACAATCTCTCATTATCGATTGAATTTCTACCCTGTCGCCTCAGGTTGAAGAGAACCCAGATTGCTTAACATAGGGGTGAAATGCACCCCTTAATTTTATTTGGTGTTAAATGAGGCATATGCGAGACATTTGTGAGGCTTGGAAACATCAAGTGAAATCATCAATCAGTATCAATTCTAAAGCATACCACATCAAGCGGGTATTTTGTTATTATCTTACATTTTAACGAGAAAATTTCAGAGGGATATGCCTTTCCAGGTTAGTTGTATTGAGGGTGTGGTATTGCGATTTAGTTGACGAAGTGGTTTGAAGATTATTATTGGTTTCAGCCCATATGTTATCATTCTTCACATTCGAATTTTTCCGTTTTGATAGATAGTGTGTTATCATTTTGAAAAAAGAATTCTTGAGTAGTTCCCGGAGGTTGTGAAATTTATCATGTCCTTTAATAAACAAGTTTTTATGACGAGACAAATTCACGTATCTACCTGAGAAGTGTAAAAATTATTCATGTTGGCAACAGCAACGAAATTAGCACTCTAGATGTGTAACCTACAAAATCTCTATCCCTACTTCCCTCGTTAATATTATAAATGCGAATGTAAGTTTGTTGTTACGGTTTCACGCGAAAACTACTCAACCGATCATCATGAAATTTTTTACACATGTTCTTGGACGTATTAGAAGTAACATAGGATACTTTTTATTAAAAAAAGTTTTTACGTAAGATAAAAAATTTTTGGGAAAGAAAGTTTTTGGCTTTCTACTACTCCACCTTGATACAAAATGTAATTCAATGTTTATATGGAAGTAGCTGTTTCAGGAGGACTTTCTTTCAGTTTGAGCCTGAAAGTTACTTCTTTGCATGATCTACACATCCATGTATAGAGTTACTTATTTGCAAATTGATTACTTCCTTCCTTTCTTTGAAAGATACCCTTATCCTCTTTTTTTGTATCAAGATGGAGTAGTAGAAAGCCAAAAACTTTCTTTCCCAAAAATTAATCACTCCTAAAAAATATAACCC
>WOGP01008776.1:0-11047 GCA_015342065.1 Leptinotarsa undecemlineata
ACTGATTTTGGTAATAAAATTCAATGATTTGCAAGCGTTGCTCGTTAGTAAGTCTATTCATGATGAAATGTCAAAGCATACTGAGCATCTTTCTCTTTGCACCATGTCTGAAATCCCGCGTGATCTGTCAAATACTAATGCATGAAAATCCTAACCTCAAAAAAATCACCCGTTATAAAACTATATTTATTTTCCACTTTTTAGTTTCATATGCTATAAAAGCGTGTTTGTTAGTTTTTTTAATGTATTTATTTTTATAATTTATAAGTTAGATGAATGAGGGTTGGGTAAAACAGTAATGCATGCCCTCTTAATAAGCAAAGTGAGTACTGAGTTGCGACAATATCATATGGGGTGAATACTGTATTCTTCGTGAAATTCTCTCGATTGGAAAAAAAGCGCATGTGGAATATTGAAGGATATTGTGTGCTGGAAGGGGTTCGTTGCCGATGCATTTGTCAAGTATCATTAACTCGGAAAATATTCTTTCACCGTTCCGAACGTACTTGCGTCTCCAATTTTCAAATTTTTCAAGTATCTTTATCGCCAAGTTCTCACGAGTTCACGACTGTAATAAGCAAAAATATGAATATATTGCAGCGATGTGAAATATCAAAGTGCACTACACCCACATTAAACTTGCTTAAAAGAATCCGGCGAAGGTTGAACGAGGAATTCAGACGAAATTCTGGAAAATAAGTCACGTCACTCGTTCTAACTTTTGTTTCATTCCCTTTCTGTGTGATGTTGGCCACCACTTGCCACGTAATTTGGTCCTCGGAGAATAGGTCTCATCTCAGAGAGCTTGAGTGTGCGCTTTCCTTTGATTGCAGATTTCTCTTTGGCACTCTTTTTCGCTTTTTGTTTTATCTGGTTACCTCCACACCCGGCGACGGAGTCATAAGAATGGAATTTTGGATTCATCCGATAACGTTCCGGAGGCTGCCAGGAGGCTTTAGAGAAATGTATCATAAAACATTATTTTGCCGTGTGATTTTTGTCTTAAGTGGGCAGTCAGTTCTTCGTGGCATATATATAGAAATAAACGGCGAAATGTTGAAATCAGTCATTCAAAAATTGATAACTGTGAGTAGCAGTAGTAGTAGTATCATTTATTTTTTTGTGTCAGCCAATTTGAATGCGTACACGACTGTAAAAGAAATACGAATGCACGGAGCCCCGCACATTTGTGGTTTCCGTTGATAGATGTTGTGTTTACAAGAAAACTATCGAAATCACCATGGATGCAGCTATAGCTACCTGCGTGACATCCGGGTCCAGGAAATAATGCAAATATAAAGGTTATTGAGTGTCTTGATATAGAAGATGTGCCACTATCTTTAGTGCTATGTCCGATTAATAACTTCTGTATCTATACCAAGGCACTCAATAACATTCATGTTTGTATTATTCACTGTACCAGGATGTCACAGTTGTCATTTTCTAATAAAATATATTGTATTAATTTTTGAAACTCCTTGTTTTTTGGCTATGCTTCATATAGCATGGAAATTATTTGAATATTCTCATGCCTAAATACGAAGGAGCATTTCTTGAAATAATGTTTTCACAAAATGGCACCTGATGACAGGTTTGCGAAAGCAAGTATTCAGAGCTGTTTTATGTTTTGGGTAATTCTGACGTTCATGGGTGTGCTGAATCCAAAAATTACTTTCTTTTTGTCATAGAACGTCACGTTTCCTGAAAATGCAGGTATCTATGTTGGAATGGAAAACAATATGTCTTGGCACAATCATGTCGCTGAAATTGCAAAGGCTGCTTGGAACACTCTTGGAGCCAGAATATTGTATACACCTCAGCAACTTTCAATGCTCTATAAAGTTGAGATCAGATCTTCTTTGAAGCATTGTTCTCACGTATGGAGCTCCGCCCCTAAGCATTACCTGAAGCTGCTGGATTCTATCCAGAAAACAGCCGTCTGTCTGATTTGTGACAGGAACCTCACTTGCAACCTTGATAGTCTGGAACATCTATAAAAGGTTGGAAATTTGTCACTCTGAAGAGTTCGACAGGCTTGACCATAGTATCCTGCTCAACAAGCTTTCGACTTTTTGGTTATCCAATGACGTAATTACCCGCTTCATATCGTATCTTCACAACCGTGACCAGTACATCCAGTTCAATGGTCTCAAGTCTGATGTACATACGTACATACGTACATGTCTGATGACATACAGAAATGTAGACAAAATTATTTGACAACCTCATTAAATCCATAAGTAATTGTTTGTACCCATTTTTTGTATTTTCTATAATATCATTGTTGTTTAAAATTTAAAATAATAATAGTTCTATCGAAATTATTTACATTATTTTTCAGTTGCCTCTGCTTTTTCGAAATCAAAGGTTTGTTTAAGAAGTGATTGAAACTTTGCACCAGTCATGTTGAAATTTTTATAACAAATTTTTAATTTCTCTTTGAAAATGTCCGTATAGGTAAAAATGTATCAGAAAAGTTGAACTCCATGATGAGTCTGCTATGTATACATGAATTGATGACAATTAACCGAACTTGTTTTCTAATATAAAGGGGATATCTGTCAAAAATAAGCAAAACGTTAACTTTATCCTAGTTGCATAAAATTTGGCATATGTATATAAAATTGCCGTAGCCACAAAGTTTTCAAGTAATTTTTTGTTAAATTCGATCTAGAAATGCATTTTTCAATTTTTTTTCAAAAATAAATTTGAATTTGACAAATACTGAACGTCAGTGGGTCGCAGTTGACCGCATCATTTCAAGTTAAATTGAAAGCACTTGTTTGTGTACTTGTTTGTGAAAATAATGAGGTTAGTGAAGTTTTAGATAATATGCCTCTAAATATTAAATAAGACCTATGGTATCAGCTTGATGGCACACCAATGCCTCACACAGTTGCTGTAAAACAGTCCCTCCAACAAATGTTCAGAGGCAAAGTTACTGGACGTAACTGGGAACATTATTGGCCACCTAGATCACCCGACTTGACGCCTTTAGACTTTTTCATGTGAGGTTACTTGAAACAAAAATTGTACTGAAGTAGACCATTTCCTCACATACAACATCTGAAAAATACTATTCGCGAGTGCTGTGCAAATATAAATCCCCGATTTATCAAAAATGTCAGTAGAGGGACCATAATTTGTATTGAACGTGGAAGACGACATAATGAAATGTAGGCTATAAGTGTTTGACAACCTCATTTAGAGCATTAAGTAATTTTTTGTACCCATCTGTATTTTCTATAATATTATTGTTGTTTAAAATTCATATTAATAATAGTTCTATCGAAATTATATGCATTTTTTTAGTTGCCTCTGCTTTTTCGAAATCAAAGGTTTGTTTAAGAAAATAGTCATGTTAAAATTTTTATAGCAAATTTTTAATTTCTCTCTAAAAATGTCCGTATAAGTGAAAATGTATCAGAAAAGTTGAACTCCATGATGAGTTTGTTATATATACATGAATTGATAACAATTAACCGAATTTGTTAACGTTAACTTCATTCTAGTGGCATGAAATTTGGCATATGGATATAAAATTGCCGTAGACACAACTATTTCAAGTAACTTTTTGTTAAATTCGATCTATAAATACACTTTTCCAAAAAAAAAACTTGAATTTGCCAAACACTGGATGTCAGTGGGTCGCAGATGGCCGCATCATTTCAAGTTAAATTTAAAGCAAGTGCCGAAGTTAAACTTCATTGAAACTTTTCGAAAAAAAGTTTCCCATATAGTGCGCACTTTAATGGTGACACTGTAAATGATATATTCATTATATATTTAAATGTTATTAATATACATGTCGATTGTGTATTTATCAATCTGTTTGCAGACGACACTGTGATTTGGCAAAAAATTGACAAATATAAAAAAATCAATATAAACCACATAAATATTTTTACTAATGATGACAATATGATAGTGAATAATACTGTAAAATACTCAGGATTTCAACTGGACTGCAATCTCACATTTGAAAAACATTTTCAATACATACATGGGAAAATTTTGAAAAATCTATATTTTTACTCTAGAATTTCAAGGCATTTGTATTCAAATACAAAGATATTAGTATATAAAACAATTATACAACCACACTTTGATTATTGTGCTTCATACACTTTATACCATTTTATATACTTTCAATTTGAACAAACAGGCTTAACTAGAAAAACTACAAAATAGAGAAATGAGAATTATATTGAGAGGAAACCAATAAACTTCCATAATTACAATGGTAACAACCCTAAATTGGCTTTTGGTATCCCAGAGACTTTTTATACCAGATAATGATATTTGTGCATACAATTGTTAATGATTTAACTGGAACATATCTTAAAAAATCAATTTGCTTTGATTTTGATATTCACAAATATTGAACTAGACATAATCCTGACTTACATATACATAGAACTAATACCAAAATTAGTGTGAACTCAGTATATGTCAAAGGTTTTGATACGTACAACAAATTGCCGCATTCATTCAAATCAGCTTCAACTTTAAAAAAGTTCAAAATTGATCTTCTGCATCATATTTATAACAAATGTAACTGAAGGTATTACTAATAAGATGATAAGTCATGATTTTTGGAATATTAATGAACTATTTGTTAGTTATAATTTTGTTAGTTTATATTAGAAATGTATCCTATTCACCAAATAAATGTTATTAATATTATTGAAATCAGTATCAGAACCATTTCTCAAACTGCAATCAATCCTTTCAAGTAATGAAGGATTCCATACAGGAATCGATTCGGCTCTTGCTTCATGAAGCTCTTCCACTGAAAGGGAACCAAAACCAATAGGACTCACAGCTCATGTTTGGGGGCAAGAGTGACCTATTGACCGCACTGAAAAAGAAAAAGGTAGATCAATCACTCGCGAAATAATCTTGATAGGAGACTACTGAAACATAATGCATGATCTCATCAAAATTATGTGGAAGAGAAATATTTCCGAGGACCGAAGCAGCATTACTACGTTGAATAGCTATACTAATTCATACTATCAAAAAAGAAGTACAACTGTAATCTTTCATTGCTTGGCCTATTTTTTTTCTGAGTTCATGAACAAATAACAGATACTGCGGGCCATTAACACCAAAAGTTTCAACCACTACTGGATGGAACAGATAGTGGAATTTTGCATTTTCTTTCTCTTAGTAAAAACAACTAACAGTCTATCAAATGTGTTAAAAATGTCTGCTATGGTTTCAATAAAGCATTCATTTTTCGCAATTCACTAACTGAATTGTTCCATCAATTGATACAGATCAATCCTGTATCTGAAATTGGACATTTTCAACTGAATATCTTTTATAACCAGTAAGAATGAACTGTTAAGAGTACAGAGCCTATTCTGCAATATTCTGACATGTTTCATATGATTGCATGACAATATTTCAGCCAAATCGAGTTCAGCGACCTAACTATTTTTAAACATGCCTTTTTCACAATAAAACAGATTTTTCAAAAAACCAGAAATTAGAAAGAAGCGCAGTATAAACAACTTTTCTGAAAGGGTTTTTACAATTCCCTCTAATAGTGATGCACGAAATAGAAAATAGAAAAAACACTACATTTCTCTGGAAAACACTATAAATTTTTCAGTTACTATGAATTCACTCACATGGTTGTGTAATGAAAAATTACAAGGAATATGTTTTGCCTATTCTCGAGGACTGTTTTAATACTCATCCTCTATGTTGTGTTGACTCACCTCGTATATGTAATATATTTGTTCCAATAAATTAGGGCAAAGAAAAATGTGGAATGAGTAATATTGTTTATTTTAGATATTTTCCTATTTCAAAATAACTGTGAATCTACTTGAACTTGAGGTTGTAACTGAACTCATTTTGAATGATACAATTGAACGCAGCGTAAAATAATAACTCTCTACTTTAAGTTCATGATGATTTACCGAAAACAGTATGTAGTAACAAAGAAAATGGTTTCATGACGTTTCACAAGATACATCTGAAAATATCTGAATTAGATCGCATAATATATTCGTATTTCCATTGAAAAAAATTGGTCAACTCCCAAGTTTTCGATTTCATTTCTTTACACGGTCATTATCATTTAAAAACATTCATTTGTCATCAACGAGTTTACAGGGATACTTCGAACAGCTAAAACTGTAATCAACCCAATCCTGTACCCCACTACCGAAACCCTGTAGTTACCGACTAACCCTAACACTTAGAAATATATGAACTTCTAGTAGCTTACTGTTAATAACTGTTTGTCGCCTTCTTGGATTAAGCTTGATTTTCGCTACTACATTTGGTCGTTATAGTAGAAAATACATTTTTTCAATGTTATTTGTCAGGAACTAGCATGAAGTCTTCTACCAGTGCTGTGAACGTTTGTCCAATGTTTGGGACCCACTATGTTGGTCTGTATAAAACGACCCCTAGTGAAATGATCCAAAAATTGATTTTGTTTGAACACTTTCATTTCTTTTTCTTCCTTAGATAAAATAGAAAGTTGTTGATGCGAGAATTTCGATTTTGCGTATAATTGAAATTGATAAATTACAATAGACGTGATGGATATTACTGGAATGTTATCCCAACACCAAACCGTTATTTCAACACCCCAATACATGTTTTAACCACCTAGTAATCATCTTCAAGTTCAATTTTCCTCTTGAAGAGGATCACTTGGTGATCGAAACACGAGTCGAGGTGTTAATATAACGGTTTGGTATCTATTTAAAACTTCAGTAATATCCATAGTATATTAACTACATACTAGTGTTTTTCAGAGAGAAAGATTGAATGCATAAGTTGTTTTAGTACATTGTCGACAATCATGATGATGTGCAAAACAATGTGTTGGTTCGTTTTGAAAGGACATATAATCGTTCTCAGCAGTTACAGTATAAGTGTTAGCACTGATGGAACAAACATCAAGTTCGACATATGGTTTCATGGCGGGAACCCTGCAAAGAGACCATATGAATATACATTCTTGCGGATCAGAAAAGAAAGAGGTAGATCCTTTTTTAACTCCCCAGATTCTCATCGTGCTCGGCAATATGCTTTTCATTGAAAATAAACCCTCTCGAAAGAGTTCAAAGTTATCGTGACTCTCATCGAAAGTCATATGAGGTTGGAAACAAAACCTTCAACACCAGAAAATGTTGTTTCAGTAAAATCTAATCATTCTCAACAGCAGCAACCACAAACGTTTCATTCTCCTCCGATACTCACCAATCTCCGTCGCCAGTGTAGAATGTTGTCACACAATTCAAAAAAAAAATCAAAAATTCAAACACAGCCAAATGAACCTAGCTTCTTGACGAAGACGTTAAGTTTTTATGGTGAGTGGTCTTTCAGGTCAGATGGTGAAAGTACGGATCTGCCGAACTCTAAGAACCTGATTTGTTCTCCAGCGGGGCAGGCACAAAGTATATGCTCTGCAGTTTCCTCATTTCCCAGACAGAGATGACACACACTGTCTTTCGACAATCCAAATATCCAAATCTCTGCATATAATGTTTCAAATGACAGCGACCTGTAAGAATGCCTGTTAGATATCGTAGTTCAGCCCTACTGCAGTCCAACATCTGTTTGATACCAAGCTTCGAAGGGTGAATGAACGCCTTGAAGTGAGCCAATTCTGGAAGATTCTGCCAGAAGTCCAAGAGTCTTTTTGCCAAACAGGTGTTCAAAGTTTGTTTGGCAAAGCCTGAAGCTGCTTGCAACACCCTCCTTTGCAAGGGAGCCAGCAACTTTGTTGCCTTCCAGATGGCCAGAAATCCAGACCAGATTCCTGGACAGCGAAAGGCTCATTCGTTTTTTTCATGAAGGCTATTAAATATTTTTCATCCGGTTAAATTAGATAAAAAATTAGGAGTGAAGGTACAAAAATTTGTACCTAGCTCAAAATGTGTAGGATTGTTCAAAACACTAATAATAATTTTAAAAAAACAACTAGGGGCGAAGGTCACATACTAAGCACTAAGCACAAACTAACTGCTAAGTAAAATTTTCATTATATCTAGGTATTGATAGAAAAAACTCTATGTAGACATTGTATATAAAATGGTGCCCTTGTTAAATAAACGGCTGCTCAGAGTTGATATAGTGTCAAACAATACCCATAAAGATTTCGATTTAATCTTTTTTTGTGAAGTCTATTCGTACAAAGACATTTAATTCAAATACAGACACGTAACCTTCGAAAACCTTTTGATTCGGTTTATGATCTGTTTCTAGTCCCTTCATTCTATTTAAGCATTTCTCATAAGTTTCAACTTCTTCTGAATTCTCGCATGAGCAACAACCTAGTCTCTAAAAATAAAGTAGTGGTGCAGCACAAAACTAAATCTAGTGCATGGTGTTACAATTTATTAACTATGTCGAAAGTTCATGTAGCATGTTTTAATATTCTGACTGTTGACAGCTCCACATTCGCCCCGTCGACAGAAGCTGAATTTGCGTATGAAGAGTTTATCACTGGATTCGCCTGAAAGTACCGAGCACGTAAGAAGAGGCAGGCATCATGGAGCAAACGCTGCCAGTGATCCACATTCCAACCAAAGTTCTTCTTCTAGGATTCAGTGTATGAATATATAGTTTCAAATGAATTGCTTCCAATGTGTTTTGTTGGGCACTTTGATATTCAACGTGAGAACAAATGAAATCAGTTTCTGATCCATTCAGGAACACAATCAGAACAAGAATGTTCCTCGCGAAACATTCCAAACAAATTCAGAAATGAGGTCACTGCAATTGTTGAATAGAATGCACTTTCACTTTGAAATCAATCGGCCCAATTTTCAAACATGCTTTCCAATAATCACCGCATTTCTGTACTATATTCACTCATTTATTTTTATTCACTAATTATTGCATGATTTTTCACAGTTCCTCAGTTATCTTCCAGGCCTGTTTTGAATCGAAAATCACGAAGAGACGTGAAAGCAAAATCAAGTATGCATTTTGCAGTTTCGTTAGGAACTTTATTTAATTTTTGGGTACTGAAAATAACATAATAATATGTTTTATATGAACTGACCTTTTGTGACAAAGGAAAAAGTCTATCACAAAATAACAAATGGCCAAGAGTCAATATGATTTTAATTACATTAATTTGAGTAATCTTTCTGATTTCCCTTACGTGAGCTATGTTACAAAACTGATAAACATATTCCTCACAATTGATCAATTGCTTACCGTGATTATTTGAACAGTTATAGCAGTCATCGAAGTCAATTGCGCAATTCCAGATTCAATTGAATTGTTCAAATCATTACACAGATGACTTCAAAATAATTTTAATCGATTTTTTACAAAAAGTCGAAATATCTAATCGAGTTCATGTAATTCCTATCTTATTTTCAGGAACCATTAACTATCAGTAATTTCGTTTGAGTTGCAGGATACTTTTGAACTGTTTCATTGTGATCCAAGATTCGTTTATATACTTGGGAGATTCCAATAAAATAAACCTCAGATATTTTGATTGAAAGGGTATATTGTTAGGAGAGATCAATTTTTGAGAAAAAATTTTTTGGCCTCTAACTTCATTTGGATACAAAAAATGTGTAAATCTTTCGTAGAAAGGAAGGAATAATTTCCAAAAAATTTGATTCCTCAATTTCGTGGAAATACTCCCAAATTTTTTGTATTTAAATGAAAGGCCTCATTCTCATCCAATGGAACAACTTATACATAGAAGTCTATGGATACAACACGAAGTATGTGTGACTTCTGAACAGCATGTCATATAGATCTATCATTTCATGGAATAACTAGTTATTTTCACAGAATCAACTCAACATCCTATCGCAGTGTTTCTTAATCTCATATTTCTTTGTAAACGACATTGTTTAGGCCATCACTGTCAACGGCAAGCACTATCCTATGTGATCTATGTATGATCCCTAAGTCAACTTGCCAAGTTTTTATGTCAGTGTTGGTGGTTTGACCAATCAACCGACAAATGCGGTAGCAAAAATTTGGAAAGTTCACCACCAATAGGTGGTTCCACTTTTGTCTCGCTTGCGTTTGCGCAGTTATTTTTATCAAGTAATTTTCTGGGTTATTCACGTTTTATCCTCAGTCGAGGACCGCTTGCCCGGTACTGACATGCCCAATAGGCTGAAACAGCTGTCTACCGTTGGCTCTTACATTGAAAGCGATATGGAAATGAATTGATGGATGTAGCCGTTTCTACGTGGTAGGAAATCATAATTAAGAAAAGAGAATTGAAACTTTATGTTTTAAGCACTTAAGTAACTAAAGTTACTGCAGTTTCGTCCTATAAGGACATTTTCAAACTTATACATTAACTTTGAAAATGTCTCTTTTCTTCAATATGTGAATGATCAGAATAGTACTTTTTTCGATTTCATATTATTCATTCAAGGTTATCTTCTCCTTTCTTTTCAATCAGTTTTTCAGGGATTCAAAATCAATGTATATAATATCAGTCAATCGAACTGATGAAATTCATCATAAAACATTGTTGACTTCAAAGAAACGTTGAATCTTTTGTATGACCTTGGTTCGAGTAAGGCGACAACTTTCTCATTATAATCATTAGTGATCATCACGACGGTGACGTTTCCTTCTTCAACAGACAATACCAAGATATTCCCATCTGAATTGAGATTTCCCAGCACCTCTCGTTCCTGTCTTTGTGTTGGTCTTGGATGATTACACGAGCATCAAAATCCTCGACGATTCTATGCGGAATGCAGTGTCGTTGGATGAAGTACGAATACCTGATTCGATATTAGCAATGATCCCCTTGTGAGGTTTTTTGCGTAGAGTTTTAGCGAAGTTCCCACCTTTGGTGAGTATGCCGCACTCGTCTTCTGACAATGTCCGATCGGAGAGATTAACCACTGTTTGTCTATTGTACTGTGGTACAGGATTTTTCAGGCCCTCATTCAGGCACTCGTATTGCTTTAAATGTCTTTTATTTAGAATAACTTCTTTAATCAATTACCCAAACACCAAACTGATATTTTTGCACTCGAAGCGCGTTTCGCCAACAAAGTTAGCATCCTCAGGAGAA
>WOGP01008777.1:0-11046 GCA_015342065.1 Leptinotarsa undecemlineata
GCCGTGTTGGTCGGTGGTTCAAGCCCTAGTCTGAACGATCGATCTTCACTTGCTATCGTCCAACCCGTGTTAGGAATCACACGTTAAAAGGTAAGACCTCGTTAATCCTTAGCTCGCACAAGTTTCGACTTCTGAGGGTTGTCGTTGGTAGGGGTGCGACAACTGGTTAACGAAAAACAGATTTTAAACAGAAAAACAGATAAACAACATCAGATGGAAATAACGTAATTATGGTAAATATATGGACATTTAAAATTTAAAGAGTATGTCTGGTACCATTCTTTTGTTGTGCTCTTTCAATGAAAATTTTGGAAATTGTTCCTTTTTGGTTGTTATTCAATTGCAACTATTTTATCTAGCAACTTAATTTTTTTACAATGTAAATTGTTGCCGATCTTGAAGATTAAATTAAAAGAAGGTTAAAAGCAGTTCATCTGACTATATTTCAGATGTTCCTCCAACAAGATCCCATGAGAGATCCAAAAGCTTTATACAGATCACATGATATTGCTTTCATTTGTATACCTATGTACATCATAATTTGTAGAAATTAAATCTGATATTCTGACACTACTTGAGAAGTGGACCTAAGTGATCTTAATCCATATTTGTGATTACTCGGCTTATAAATTAGAACAATGATGATATCAACATTTATTGCTGATTATATTCATTGAGGTAATATTTAAAAAGAACATTTTTCACTTAATTTAAAAGGAGACCATAGGAAAAAACCCTTTCCTCTATAATTTTGTTTCTTGAACAAATATGTCTATTCAAAAACAAATGTTTGCACAATATGTGTTCCATTACCCCTTCATAAACAATATTTGTTGTTTTGTTTTCTCACTACATGGAACTTTATTTTTCATGTAAAGTAAAGTTACAGTATTAAAAAATTGAGCATGAGTGTTGCAGAGCTTATTAGGTTATAGTTCCACTCAAACTTGTTATAATTCAAGTTCTAATTGTCAAACTCAAATGATTTTGACTATATTTTTGTCTTTAATAAACTTCAATAAAAAATTGAAATTGTATTAGTTTGTGGTGTTAACATATTTGTTGATGATTAAAAAATTATTTTTCCACAGTTTGATGAAATTCAATAAATGGTCATAAAATTGCACATGAAATATTTTTTCCGAAGTGTTCATTTCTGGAGTAAGGTTGTCAGGTTACAAATAACAATTACTTAATGACAAATTTCAGTTAAATTTCATAGCATTCGTTGATAAAAAAGATCAATATGTGTCGCACTCCAATCAATCAACAAAATTATAAAATATATTTTGAAAAAAGTGTGTCATTTTGTTGACATTATATTAAATTTTTTCACCTAACTTTCAATAAATATGTTTCGTGTTTACTTTAAATGTGTCTGAACCAAACCACAGTAGATATCATCTGCAAACATTAGCAATTTACCTTCTCTAATGTTTATACTGGGTATGTCTCCAAAGTAAATGGTCCAAGGACTTTGATAGAGGAAATTTCAGAGTCAATGTAATGTCTTCAAAAACTACTTCCTGTCGGGGAGATAAGACTTAAACATGAATCTGGAGTCATAAATCTGTCATTTTTTAACGATAATTTGTGTTTAACACATACAAATACTTTCAGTCAGTTGCCTTAGCATAAAATCAAAATCGTGAATCTGTGACATGAAGATATGTCATTTTATGAATAATTTTTAAACTGAATTTTGAATTATTAAATAAAATATGTTACTTTTCAAACTTGAAATGTGGCTTGACCAATTTGCATATTGTCCAGAGTAAAATCCAATAATTTGACACACTGGAATTCAGGTAATGGCAGAGCCATAGAAACAATCCTGTTTTGTGATTTTTCCTTATTCATCATGAGTTTGTTGACACTAAACCAATAATGCTCCATAGAATTATCAACAAGAGCTGAATAATTCATAGAAGAGTATATCAAGGATGTATCGTCAGCAAATAGTACCCTGTGATATGGCTTCATATAGTTGTAAAAATTATTAATGTCAATAACGAACAAAAGCGGGTCCAAAACCGATCCCTGCGGTGTACCTAAGTCAATCGGCTTCAGCTCAGAAAATGTATTGTTATAAAAAACTCTCTAGAAACATATTATTCAGGTAAGTTTCAATCGAACCCAAAGGAGTGCCTCTTACACCTCTTACACCAATATGATAGTTTTTCGAGTAAAATACTGTGGGAAACACAGTCAAAGGCCTTTGACAGGTCCAATAGTGTGACCACCACAACCTTCCCGGTCTCAAGTCCCTCAATTATGCCTCTGACCACACTGATAGTAGCATCGGTTGTAGAGCAGTTATAGCGAAAATCAAATTGATGACTGCAAAAATCTCTGTCACTTTTCTTGTGGAGAGGTATCACTTTTGAATATTTGAAGATGTTAGGAAATTGACCTGATTTCAAGATTAGATTTATCAAATTGTTAAATGGGACAAGAATAATATCCTGAGATTCATCAATAATTCGACTATTTATTCCATTGATATCCGGATAAGCTGAATTTTTCAAAGATGTAATGATTTTTTGTAGTTCATCACATGTGACAGGAAAATTTCACCAATTCAGAGATAGGCAGATTAGGTAGAGATTTTACGATATTAGCGGCTATACTTGAGAAAAAATTATTGAAGTCATTTTCAGTTGATTTCTCTGAGAAACACCTTTGTTTAGTCTTCTTTATGTGAATTTATTAAAGTTATTTATATATTCAGATGCCTTGGTAGGTAGATAGGCTTCGGAGGGTGAATAAACGCCTTGGAGTGAGCGAATCCAGGAAGATTCTGCCACAAGTACATAACTCTTCTTGTCATCCAGGTGTTGAGTGTTTGTTTGGCAAAGCCCAAAGCGATGCCTGTGACAGGTTCTGGTCCAATGAAGCCACTTGCAACACCCTCCTTTGCAAGAGAGTCAGCAGCTTCATTGCCTTCCAGGCCTGTATGGCCAGGAATCCAGACCAGAGGACAATCTGTTTAGTCTTCCTATCGAGGAGAGTCTTTTTTGGCAGTTTGATACCAATTTAGACGTTGCTCGGTGGGAGCCAAGAGCTTCCAACGCCGCTTGACTGTCCGAGAATATTTTTATTGACTTGTGGGTGAGGTTGTGCCGTTTTCTGTAAAGCCTTCGGCCACCAAGTAATTGCACCATAAGTGATCATTGGTCTGACAATCATCACATAAATCCAATGGATTTGTTTGGGACCTAAACTCCAAGTTTTACCACAAACCCTCCGATGTGTCCATAGGGACAGTCTGGCTTTATGTAAAACTTCTTCCAAGCGAGCATTCCAGATGAGTTTTTATTAAGGACAATGCCAAAATATTTCATCTCCTTTCCAAAGGGAATTACCTCACCATTGAGGGCAGACCTCACCGAAGGCAAACGATTATGACGAACATCCAGCAAACTAATACATGTAACAATATTGTTGGAATGACTGGCTTGCCCTTGAAACTAGTGTTTTCCAGAGCTTTGCAATAAAAGGATAGGATGAGTGAGACTTCTCCCAAGCAACAGAAAGAGAGCAAGCTCGATATTATCAGAGAGTCTAATAGAAACGTTTTGATTACCTCATTTAAATTGAACCGATTTCTGTTTGAGTTGATTGACATGATTAACAAAAAAACAGAACATGACAGAACCCAGATGATGATAATAATGACACGCCAAAACATTCGTAAAAGCATTCACGGTCCAAAAAAACATGATGGAAAAAAGAACTCTAAAGCAAATTCACTTGATTACGATATTGCGAAATGTTCAATCTCAGACCCTGACTGCGAATAACGTCATCATTGTATTAGAACCTTGTACTGATTTCATCCAAGTTGTAGAAACTTCAATGGAATGATCGTAATCTCAAGTGGACACAAAGGTATCTTATCGAAAAATAATCGAACATTGGCAAAAGCAAATTTATAGTAAATTAAAATAAGATACACTTCTAGCAACAATGCCTGGGCGATTAGAGAAGAATAGTGTCTTGAATGATTGCACCAAAGTGACTTTAGATGAAGTTTGTGAAAAATCTGACGAACTTTACAGAAAAAGGTCATATCCAGTGTTGGTTCTGAAGAAGCCAAGAATCAGGTACCTATACATTCATTTCATTTTTCAATAATATGAGAAAAGTCCAATCATTTTTCATCTCCAGTGAAACATTAGCATTAGTGTTTTGGAACACAAAAGAAAACATTGAAAACAGTCGAAGTGAAATATCCTTCAACTTTCAATGTTAAAATAACTGGAAGAAAGTGCACTGTATTTCGAATGCCTCGTTATAGTATCTTCAACAAATCCATCTACTTTTATTCTCACTTTTAACGTTTATTTTTTTAATACACTGGTGAAAATGTTTATGACTGGAGATTTGTGAACCATATCTACAAAGAAAAAAAGACTAAACTCATTTTATTTATAATTTTCTATAACTGAAAAACAGCAAAGATTGAACGTTTTCAAAAGAAAGTTTTCAATACAAAATGATGGGAGCTGAAAATTCAGGAATTAGTGAAATAAGCTGAGTACCACGACAAAAAGAAGCAAACAATTTCATAAACATACATAATTTTCATATTTTACAGATTGTGGTGAAAATACCCAAAAATGGTAGATGAAAAACTGATTTTCAAAAAATGCCTTTCTCTCTCTCCCTCTCTCTATATAAAATCAAGAAAGGTTAATGCAGTCAAGCTGCTGGAAAATATGTCCACTTATGCTCGCTTGCGTTTACACAGTTTTATTAGGACCGCCCGCCCAGTACCTACTGACGATGCCCAATAGGCTGAAACAGCTGTCTACCGGTGGCTCTTAAATTGAAATAAAAATGGGAATGATCAAAATGTCTTCCAGACGGTATTATTATAATAATGTTTGATTGCGTTGATAGGTATAACTGAAGTACAAAGATTAAGCATAGAAAATGAATTCACCAATCAATGTCGCAGTTTGAAAATTTTTATTTTTAAATGTGCATTATCTGTGGAAACTGTCTGAAATTACAAATAAAACGTCTAATTCGTCATATTGAAAAAATGAAAATTCAAAATTTTTAGACCTGCTAGGAAAAGTGCCCCTGGCGGTGTTGTTAATGAGTTAATTTTGAAACAGATGGTTCGTGATTGCTCCCATAAAACACAATGATATCGAACATATTGTTCCCATGTATGGAGGTCTGCCCCCAAACATATGGAATAAATTTCCTGAGAACGTTTTTTCAAATGGATTTGATCTCCAGCGATTCAAATCCAATGTAAATCACTACTTCCGCACAAGCACCGATCTGAAAGCGATTGAAGGATTTTCCTGTAGTGCTTGTGTTTCGCCATTTAAAAACAATGGGTGACCCAAATCATCTTCAGCGATGAGGCCCATTTCTGGATGAGTGGGTTAGGTTAGGTTAGGTAAATGTGAGTGGGTATATTTGACCTTCCACCGCAACCCGCAAGGGTTTGTTGTGGCTCACACCTATTCACACTTGATCATATAAACTCAACTTTTTTACGAAGCTGATCAGTTTGTATCCATATTTCTTTGAAACCAACGTTGGTCACGCCATCACTGTCAACGGCGAGCACTATAGGTCAATGATTACCAACTTCTTTCGACCTGGACACCAACGGCATGTGGTTTCAACAGGACGGCGCTACGTAACACCCAGCTCATACTACATTAGATATCCTTCACGCGCGATTTGAGGGCATAGTTATCTCACGTGGAGGTGATTTGAACTGGCCACCGAGATCGTACGATTTAAATCCGTTGTACTTTTTCTTGTGGGGTTTTCTTGAGTGGCAGTTGTATGCAAATAAGCCACAAGCCACAGCTTTTGTTCTCAAAGCAAACATAACACATGCCATCGGTCGAATTCAGTCAAATGCGCCAGAGTAATGGAAAATTGGAATGTTTCGAATGCGTTCCACCCAGAGAAGCCGTGGCTTTTGAACAATGTTATATTCCACACATAATGGCATCAATAGGTATTTCAAACGAATAAAAATTGTCCATGATTTCTCACACACACTTAAATTTAAAGATAGGATGCGCATATAGAAATGAGGGTTCGCCCTGTCAGATATATCTAGAAGAAGTTGGAGTTGCATATCGCATATCGAAGAACAAGTTGCAACACTGATGTGTGACACAATTGTTTATGTTAGATTAATTCTTCGTCAGAGCTTCGAATTTTCCTCTACTAGTTATTATTGGAAGCTTTTTGAATAAACCATTGTAATTATTGCTCTCATTGTACAAATACTTTTACACTTCCTGCAAATATTCATTATTACAGTAAATCCAGACCGATTTTGAGAAGATACTTTAATTTGTCAAGGATCGTAAGCAAATCTGGAAAACTGAATACTTTCTTGACGAAACGTCAACAAAAGAATTTGACATACATAAAAGATCTTGGCAATACACTATTGACGATTCAGTGGAGATGGATTCTTTTTACCCTGGTCCTAGTAAACTATGCATCTTTTCTACTATTTGGAGGACTGTGGTGGATTTTAGCTATCAATAGTGGGGACTTTGATGAGAATAACACAACACCGTGCGTAGTGAATACCAGATCTTTCACAGGTAATTCAAAAGAGGCTTTTACAAGAAATTGCAAATATTTTATAAACATACTTCACTAACCGCATTTATACTAGGCAACTGTTTTAGAATATTGTTATAGAACAAGGTGCACAAACAAGTTTGTTTTTCTGTTTAGCAACAAGTTGTTTTGTTTCCATCCTGAGTCAGTGATGATCAAAGAATATGTCCAACATGTTTTAAAACTTTACTTACTAGATAAATACCATATAATACTATTTCAATAACTTGTTCATTATGAACAATACGAAATAATAGTGAAAAATGTCCAATACTGGGGTATAAAAAACTGGCACTCAGAATATGTTGCTAAATTTTTTTTTGTCAAATCATATCAAGTTTATTTCCACGATAATATAAAATTTATTGTATGACATAAATAATTATTAGATTTCAATCATATTGAATTAGTAACTTTGACCTAGGTATTGAAATGCCTTAATTGTTTTACAATACTAACCCAGATAAGAGTTATGTATACACATTTTATGGAATAGAAACAATATGACAAAACTGAGACGTAATATAATTACAAAAAAAATATGTTAAACTCATAGAGGAAACAAAAAGGAGTAGATATAAGTTAAGTATATGTTTGTATGAAAAAATATTCAGATGGTATAGGAACCGTTATTTAATGTAGGGAATTTATTTTTTATTTTCATATATGTTACTTTTTTTGAGTTTTCAATTATGAATCGCTTGAGGATTCATTTGAATTCATTAATTTTATGAATTGTTTTCAATCCCACTTGACTTAGGTTGTACAGTTTTATACCAAAATAGAACACGAATCTTTGTGTATGTCCTTTCTTGTAGAGTGGTATTTTAATATTCAGATTATCGACTGCTCTAGTTCTTAATTTTGTATGAGTTACATAGTTGCTAAATTTCAGGAAGATCCATACTAGACTCATGTAACTAATGTTCCTTCTATTACCGCGCATTTACAATTGAAAATTTTTTGTGTATGTCATTTTGTGCAATTTAAGTTCATTAAGATGCGGCTGATCATCTGAATTGAGTGACAAAGTCATCCATTCTGTTTTTTTTACATTGAGACTCAATAAATTATTATTCAACCAGAGAAGAATTTTTTTCAGATTAATTTCGAAAGTTTTATAGACTTCACCAGTGAAGACCATTGCCGTGTCACCAACATAATACTTTATATGACCGTGAAATTCATTATTCTGCATTATTGCGTTTATGGACCAGGCCAAGAACTGTTCCCTGGGGTATACCCATATTGATTTGTAATATTACTCTGAGCGTGCTACCAATTTTAACAATTTGTGATTGTTTTTTTAAATACTTAATATAAAACTTACACGCTTTTTGTAGTAGGATTTCATGCGACACAGCATTAAAAGCTTTTGTCAAGTCCTTAAATACCGCAAGATATTTCAAACACTTTGAATTGCCTTTTTCATTCTATAGAACAATTCGTTGGTATTATGACACTGATTACCACAGGGGTTTGGCCTCTTTTTTTCGAATAACAAGTAGAGGTTTCAATGCCATTTTCAAAATACCCTGTGGGTACCACCAGTACTCGAAAGGAATTGATATTTTGATGACTTGTTACCTTCATTTTCTGGTTTGTTTTCTGAAATATGTCTCTATCTCAATTTGTTCAAACGATAAAAAAAGGTAGAACTGGAACCTCTTGTCTAGAATATATTCAAATCAAGTATTATTCCGAAATCCCCGAACTGCAACACTTTTCTCAACTGACGTTTTGATTTCAAAAGATTGAGGGTTCAGAATTATCAATTTTTTTCTTTCAAATGTACTTTGATGAAATCAAGCATTTTTTTCTCGGAACGGCTGTACAAAATCATAACAGCAAAATAGTAATAGTATATACGAGTACAATTGGAAATAATACCGGGTGTTGTCTTCCCCTGGCCATGATTGAAGACCTAATTTCCCGAGGAAAGTTGTTCCATTCCTCAACAAGAGCAACACATAAAACTAATCCACTGACCTAGTTTATCCCACGAATGCTCGTCTGGGTTCATATCGGGACTTTTGGGAGGCCAAACTAAGTTAACTATTCCAATACAATAGCATTAGGTAATACGCTGGAATATTTTCAATGTACATTTGTTGGAAACATTAAAAATTCTATGCCAGCTTCCAACGGAATTCTCCCTCAGATTCAACTGGTGTCATAAATGCTGCATGTTTGTTTGAATAGATTTTTTTTCAGCAGCAGGTTGAAATTAATTGCGAAAAGTTTGCAATTTATTGATAGTAGTTTGATCGAAATTACTATATGTCACGTTTTTTCACGTGAGTTGACCAATAATTTACTACACTGAGCAATAATCAAACTTAACTTTATTTTACTTTAAATACAATAAACAGTTCAACTGAAGCTTCAACTATTGTTCGAATGTTTATCGCCTTACTAGTTACTGCACTGTAACTTCCACTTGACTGTCTCGATGGAAGAGTGGATGGCGCTTATATTTGGCAATCGAAGGCGCTGGAACATTCCTCGGAATTCCATCCAAACGATGCGAACAGCCGCGAAATGTCGGTCGAACTGAGCGCGCTCTTAGCCACGTCACAATTGATTTATGGCTACAGGGGCGTCCACCGTTATTTTCTTTAGGGCATGTTTTACAACAATATAACTGACACTTGACTCTTCACAGGTTGTTATGATGGAAGATTATTTCAGTTGTGGGGTTGCACATATCAGAAATACGCAAAGGACTGTAGCTGCTCATCGTTTTGAAGTTTAACTTAGTACACCTCGAACTTTACTGTTTAAGAACTCTTCCATTTGGAAAACTTCGTTTATGTGTAATAAACTTCCTGAGAACGTTTTCCAAATGGATTCAGTCGTCAGCGATTCAAAAACAATGTGAATCGCTACGTTCGCACAGGTACCTCTCTTAGAGCGACTTGAGGATTTTTCTGTAGTGCTTGTGTTTTGTCCTTAAAGAAAGCTCGACTCGATAAGCTATATTTTTTCAACCGAATAAGATACAAACAAGATTCAAAAAGCAAACCGTAAACGAGTGTATACTCAAAATATTGATTAAAGAATTAATTTCACTCGAGTGCTGGTAAAATCAACAGGGCGTTTCGAATTAGCATAAAAAAACCTCTACCTGTTATTTGAGAAAAATATACCATATTATTGACATAATGAGATACCTGCATCATTTTGTGTCATATAATGCCAACAACTTTTTTAAATAAAAAATTGGACTCCTACGTGTAGATTTGAAATTCACAAAATAAACAAAATGTTGGTTCTGTCACTTTTTTGGCCCGAACCCATTGAGGTATCAATTTAACCGAAATTTTTATAAATTTTCAATTATTTAATTATTGAACATTTCTCTACGATTTTTCTCGAACACACAATAGAGAAGAGTTAATACATATATGAGAGATATAAAATTTGAACGTATTTTTCTAGTATTTAGGTGAGCAATTCCCTTTTCAAAATTTGATGTTATTTTTCCGATGTAAAAAATATATTGGGCGAAATATATCAACAAACAAATGAATTATTTATCAAATATTAGAATATTGAGATGGAACTTTCATCAAAAACTGAGGGAGATATAAAATGTATATAATATTTTTTGGGTAGGTATATCTGACAAAATTAGGCAAAATTGGACAAAATGAAAATTGATGAATAAATGAATATTTTTCTGAGAAAAATTAAAATTCACCTCTTTTTTCAACATACCCGGTATATGTCTTCCAGATTTTATCTATTCGGTGATTGCAATCAAGAAGCGTCTGATGAAAGTCTACCGATTCAATGATACCAAAATAAGAAAGATCATGAAACAATATTTATTGACATTCATTATATTGTATTGAATTTTATATGCATAATAATTTGAGTTGATTTTAGGTTATGTTCTTCTGAGTGTAGAAACGATCACAACTATTGGTTATGGATATCGCTATCCCACAGAATACTGTGAAGGAGGAACAATGTTATTCATTTTACAGTCTTTATTTAGTGTAGCTATCCAGGGTGCTCTAATTAGCACAGTGTACATTAAAATATCTAAACCATTTTCCAGTTCAACTTCGTCAATATTCAGTAGAGCTGCTGTGGTAAGTTCACAACCTGACAGTTAATAACTTGTTTTATTCGAGGGGACCATTATTGCAAGGTATCAGGGTATACTCATAAAAGAAAACAAAGAATTATCAAAATGACCTTTTTATTGACAAAATATTTATATTATTGGAAATTTAACAAAAATTATATTTTAATTCATGTAGTGAAAGTAGCGTTGACAGACCCCTAGATACCAATTTTGAATTAAATCACATAATAATATCAAACCTCAATCGTAACTATAACTCTTCATGATTTTTAATCGAAAATTCTTTATATCGGACCTCACAAACCGTATCGCTTGTTTATGAAATCTGAGAG
>WOGP01008778.1:0-11046 GCA_015342065.1 Leptinotarsa undecemlineata
CAGCGAACAACTCAGGCGGAACGCTCCGCGCAAAAATGTTTGTTGCAGGTTGTTCAGCGCGCGCTGGAAAAAATTTTGTTGCAGAGGGCGCGCGCGCATTGTTCGTTCGGACTGTTTTGTTGCAAATGAATACGCACCTTAACAGACTGATAACAAATTTCTACACATCTACTGCACATCGTGAGGGAGGGGCTTCTCACCGGTCATGACTCAGTTCGGCAACTGTATGTGAAAGAGTGTTAAGATAAAATTTCACTTACATATATTACATTGTGTAGCATTCCCATGAATTATAGTTCTTTCAATTCCTTAATGAATGTTGTGTATTTGATTTTTGTTTTTTTTTAACCAGTAGTTACATACACAAGTAATCAAATTTTGTTACTGTATGCCGTATTACATGTTTGTAATATTGAAGGAGTTGAATGGAAGTGGCCCACAAACTCAACAATTATTAACCTCTCTTTTATGATAACATTTGTTGAAACAGCTATAAACGAAATTTCATCTTTAAGTAAATTCAGGGATAAGAAATGACATACTGTTCTTCCAAAGTTGAACTTTATTGTATTTAAAAATAAAATCAATATATTATTTACAGTTATATAGGAAATATAAAAGTATCATGATTCTTATTACCTAGATCTTATTTACAATAATATATTATACAAAATAATGTTTAAAAATTTAAGACATATAATTTGAAAAGCTAATTGGCAGGATAAGAAATATATAAATATCTAAACGAAAATGATGAATGAAAAAAATGATATTATGGGAGAAGTATGAATCCAGTTTGGCAAACAATTAATTTTGTATTCATTCTTAAAAAAAACATGCATAATGTTATTTGACTTTTTTTTAAATACATTATAATTTTTTTAGAATAAAAGTAATTGAATTGAGAAGTTTTTTTGCCTTACACATATCAACTTACAATCATAAAAAGGCTTGTTTTCAATTATTTCTTTGATTTCATAAATATAATTCTGCTTATCATAAATTTACATTTTTACAAATACATGGTGAGTGTTAATAAGTTGTGGATAGATTTGGAGTTTCTTTGAATTTGAGATAAGGTTGTAACCCAGTTGGCGAAGACCTTTTGAAAGCATCAATAACTCTTTTACTTCTCATATTCATGTTGAATAAACAAAATTCCCTATATTTATATCTTCATTCAGTTAAGACTCCTGGTTCAAATAGTATTTGAGATCAATAAAGGAATCAATTTTCCTTTTGTTAATATTCGAATCTTGACGGTTTATTTCGGCAGTGAACATCCGATTTTATTCAAAGTGGTGAGATTTTAGTACGCGTATTATTGTTAATACTTAATAGATTTGAAAATTTCGTCAAAAATTTGAAACGCCATAAAATTGCTAAATAAATAATCGGATCTTAATTTCATGAATTTGTCAGAAATTTCTTGCATGGTACCTAGAAAAACCTTATATAAATGTTGATGCCGTATTCATTTGAAAGAAAGTGAAATGGGATTTTCAATAAAACATTAAAGGTCGGAATGAGGCTGAATTAGGATGTTTTCATTGTGTAGGTAATCCTGGCAGTATATTTTGTTGATCCATCATTTTTTCAGGTTAAAAAAGTATATTTCAGAATTGATAGAAAATTGTATTGATAAAAAATATGGATGGAAAATTTCATAAGTTGACAAACTGCAAAAAAGTAAAAACTAAAACCATCTATAAAAATGACTAACCGAAAAAGATAAAAATAAATTATATTCGATAATTTAGTACGCTTTAGTTCAAAAGCTACTGCCATAGACAGAGACAGAAAAAACTGTCGTTACAGTTTGGAGAGGTAGCAACTATATTTTGATGTGAAGTGACCAAATGGGAGCACAGAACTCATAATTATCGTATGTCGATATCATTATGCGTTCTGTGACTAATCTCTCCTATACCCATTCAATTTATATATAGTATGGTGTTCTGTGAATGGAAAACGGTAAATTAACGCTGTCATAACCATAAATTTTGAAGTAATAGAAGAGTGCTTCAAACAATGAACAAGAAAACAATAATGTGTAGTATGCTCATATAGTTTTATGTAATATAAGATATTTGTAGAAGAGGTTTTTTAAAAATCAAGGTTTCTCAACACTTCCTGGGAAAATGGGTATATGCTTGGCTGTAACGGATTACATAATTCCTACACCAAGATTTTCGCCAACCCAGTCACTCAACTTTTTCGTTCTCGAAACACCCCCACGCTTGATTACAAATTATTGTTTGGCCGCCCTTATGCTAAAATAACCCCATCAAAACTTGACTACTTTCTGCCTGTGAGACTTCAGCCACAAATAAGCGCTGAACAGGCAGCTGGCTGTGAGGAGGGAGATCAGGACCGAGGATGAAAAGACGAAATTTTGCGTCGACAGGCAAACTGAGTCGTTAACGACGGTTCTTTCGGCCAGGTCTTCGGGAAGCACTACTCGTAAATGCTTGCCCATCATCACACCATCGTGTAGGGTGGCGTTGAAGCTGTAGAGGTCTCTCTTTCGACGCTTCGCCGGGTCTAAGGCTTGATCAGGGTTGGGACACATCTCGCAGTCGGTTTTGCAGAGCTCGATGTTGCACTCAATCATGATATCCATGACGTCGGGGAACTTGAAGGCATTGAAGTAGGCGAAGGCGATGATGGTGGCTCCTGAAATGAGAAATTGTTATGGCCTCTGTTAAAAGTCTAATCACGTTTGTCAGTCATTTCACAGTTCTGTTGCCGTTCTATCTCTGTCTCATTCAGTAAAAATCAGTCAGTAATTCTCATCTGCGGAATGATTGTTTTTTCAGACGACGAATTAGCTATGATAGATATAGCCAGCTATATCTACAGCTATGATAGCTGTTGATGCATCACTAAAAACTGATACCACACAGGATCTCATGAAAGATGATTTTGATAAGAGAAAGTATTTTCATGAACATATGATGGCAATATTAGATAACAAAGTGATCCAATAAAAATTTTGTTTAGTGATGAGTGCACGTATAAACTTTATGGTCATGCTAATTCTCAAAATTGCCACCCTAATCAATAATTAGGGAAACTCCTCACTGAATGAGCGAAGAGCTTGGTATGCAATACATCGTGAATATTTTTGTTTGAGCAAGTTACTTTTTGTTACGTTTCAAGAAACTTTCAACTGACAGGTTATCAGAATTGACAAATGACGAATGAAAACAGACAGCTGACGTTTCATAACTGAGAGTTATCGTATCAAAACTGACATAAAATTTATACTGCTAAGCATGAAAATGAGCTGGCAACACTGGCTTCACAAACAAAATATGAAAAACTGAATATGACACGGCTGATAACACAACTCTTAATAACTTTGAAGCGTTACGAAGTTTGCCGAGTCAGCTGGTCTATAATATAATTGATAATACACATTATGAAAATCGAATATTAATTGCGCATCAAAATAACCACATCACTTACCTGTATTGCCGGTATTCCTCGTCTTCTGGAACGCGCCGAACAACTTAGGTTTCAACACGCATCCGTTGTCGTCCGTCAATGGCACAATGTTAGCTCCGGTAGAATCCGTAGCCCTGCAATCCTTAACCTGGATATCGAAACCAGGATCCCCAGAAACGGACACTACAAGAGTCATCGGCTCTCCGATCTTGACTAAGCCGGTAGCTGGCTGACCAAACGGACCTCTGCCCAATTGAATATCAAGTTTGGCCATGGCGGTGTCTCCACTGAAGGTGACGATCTCCTGGGTGAGCATTCCAACCATAAGGCTGACGCTGAGTTGCTCTTTGAGATTGCCTTCCCAAAGACATCGGACCGAGCGGATAGTGTCCCAAATTTCTTGGATGCCTGCTTCGTTCTGGATGACGAGCACGTTCTCTAAGTAGCTTTGTCCTAGGGTGTCGAAGGCGTTGATGAATTCGGTTCCTGTGAGAGATAACGAAGACAATATATGAAACGAACATTTTAGATGTTTACAGTATTTGTCTACAGCTGATATTAGGTCTTTATTTTACAGAGGGGAACATAAGAAGACATTCATTTTTCAGGACACCTGATAACCAAGTTAGCATTACCAAGAGATGAGTATCTCCTGATGATGCTAACTTGGTAAGCTGAGCGCTCGTCGAGAAACAGTATTTGTGCTATAGTTTGCAAAATGCGTTTTCAATAGAATGTTTTCGATTTACAGAACCAATTCAGTAGATAAGTAAAGTCAGTACTGTCCCAAAGATGGCCATTTTTTTGGCGGGAGATTCAAATTAGGTATTCTCGTATAATTTTGAATCTGGCGCGCATCCTGAGCCAGAACCACGTGAGGGGTGTGTTAGACTGACACGGTGTCAACAACTTGAATGCTATATGGTAGATAAATAAAAAGTTATTCTGATATAATACTACGAACTTTCCTTACCACACATGTTTAAGTTGACAGTGAAAGTATACTTGGTTTGTCCTGAATTCTCATTGACATATCGGCACTCGGGCATGTTGAAGTAACCTTTCGAGTAAATCACCCCATCAAATACTCTGTTGAACTCCAGATTTATCGTCATCATCTCCTTGCCGCATTCGACATCTATGGCGTGGATGTGGGGTGGATGTCTCAAGTCATCGTCAGTCACTGTACCCAAGAAAACGAAATTGTAAATACTATAAATATTTGGCGATATGTTGATCATTTTTTGAGGGTTAGAAAGTATTTCACAAGGTTTCTGATTAATCCATTATTTTTCCTGGTTTGAGTCTCATCGAAGGGTTTTCTAGAGATCAATAAGGCCTTCAGGGATTTTTGAGGGTTAGTATTTTTTCAGTTATTCAGTGGTTACAATTGAGACGGTTAAGTTATTCCAGTTTCCTTATTAGACAAGGCGGTTACGTTATGTTGTGTGGGAAGGGGAAAGACGATGAGGGAATTTGTTTCATCGCGCCAAATGAGTTTTCATAGATAGACGACTAAATTAAGAGTATCAGTATTTGATTTGGCATTTCAGTGGTTTCTTCTATGTGAGTCACAGGGGTGCACGAACCGACCTGTTTAAATCTCTATTATTTATTTTTCCTCCATATTATTGGTAAAACTTTTATGAATTCAATAATTTTTTCAAATTCTGATTAATAGAAATTATATTTAATTTTTTTTCCCAAAAACTGAAAGCTCTGTTCACAGTACACGTCAATGTACATTAAAATAACCATAGTGTGCCTCAGGGCTCCACACTGAGGTCATTTCTATATATGAATGAATCCACTTAATATGATTGATAGAAGCAAAATGTGATTCACAATGAACAAGTTGAACCCTAATAAAACTCAACACATGCGAGTACATATCGACTGTCTATGTAGTAAATTATTCTCTATTTGCAGATATCTTTGAAATTTACATTTTCATTCTTTATAATCCACTCACTATGCAGTGTTCAAATCCCATTTGAATTATAGTCGATTGTTCCACAATTTCCTCTACTCAAGATGAGGTAGGGAAGAACAAATAAAGTAAAACTCTGAACATTAAATAGGAATAATGGTTTCTTGGTTAGAGGATGTGAAAAAATAAGGTAAATTACATAATCCCAGATTAGAACATTAGTATGGTGAAAAAAGTAACAAACCAAATCTAATCCAGATTAGAACAAGACTAGCGGTGCAGAAAGCAACAAAATATGTGAGTCTGTTAGAATTTTGATGCCCTATCCTCACAGAATATATTTGATACCTTCTGGTTCTGTTTTTCCAGGTACGTAAGTTCCTGGAGGCGAGGTGAATTCGGGAGAGGATGTGGGGCCTGATACATCCCCTGGAGATGTGGGGTAACCTGTGGGTGGTCGTGTCGGGAAACCTGGAGTTGCTGTTGGGTAACCAGGAGTTCCTTCTGGGGGCGACCCTGTGGGAATACCTGAGGTAACTCCTGGAGGTGGGGCCGTGGGATAACCTGGAGTTACTTCTGGGGGTGATTCGGTGGGGAAACCAGGTGTTACTCCTGGAAGAGGAGATGTGGGAAAACCAGGTGTAACCCCCGGGGGTGATGCCGTGGGAAAACCAGGTGTTACTCCTGGAGGTCCGACTGTAGGGTATCCAGGTGTTACTCCCGGGGGTGAAGCTGTTGGGAAACCTGATGTTACTTCAGGTGGCGATTCAGTTGGAGAGCCTGGTGTTACCCCTGGAGGTGATGCAGTGGGAAACCCTGAGAATTCTGTAACCACTTCTTGGGGAGGAAAAGTTGGGTTAACACCTGCAAAATCAATATCGTTAAGTAAACCGACAGAAATATTCTCATATGTCGGGAAATGATTACATTGAACTCTATAACTTTTAAACATTACTGATGTTTGAGTATCTTCGGAATCCATTCAAGTTTATCGAGTCAGACAGGTCTTGTGGACACCTACTATAATATCCAAAAAGTTTCATTAGTAGAGTCAGATTACTGATTCTATGACGTAAGTGAAAGTTTATAGGTTGTCAAAAATGTTATGCTGGTATAGTGTTTTACTGACTTCATGGTAGAGATGTTGACTATTCTTCAGGAAAGTTTTATATCGTACGTACGTATGTCATACGGCCTAACTTATTTGAAATACTTTTTTATTACAACTAATACTTTCGTTTCAAATGTCACTCTACAAAACCAATATTTGTCGGGTGATTAGACTGTGACGTCAAATGTTCCAAAACATTGGTAAACTGATAAGCGACATTAAGTTATTTTGTAATTTTTCTAGTAAAAGATGAGTCCTCAGCTTCATTAATCGGGGCTTAAACTTATCAAACATAAATAAATTTCCTAAAGGCGGTCTGTTGCGTTCGTATCGTTGAATTATTTTGTTAAAAATTCTAATGATACGTGTTTGTGTCTATTGATAGCATTCTTGTGGTGGTTTACATGGAGCTTTTCTGAAATTTTGTTTTTATTAGTAATCGACATAATTTGTTTTCAAAGACCAAACATTTCAGGTATCTTCCGCACATATAATCAATTTAGAAGGTAACCTTTTTATGGCGCAAATGATCATATGAAAAAAAATAGAAACATTCAATTAATAACATGTAATTTGTAATACAGTGTATTCCAGTTGAATGGAGTAATTTGATAATGATACTGAAAAATTGAAACACAACTTTAGTTTTCAAGGGAAACCCTGTCCACGTAAAAATAACCTCTTGCCAGCTATAACAACCCACCTGTAAAAAATTTCAATCGAGAATAATAGTCGAATGACACTTTATCTGACAGGTCTTTCAATTCTGTAAATAACTCAGTAAAATGTTTGACATTACAACGATAAGCATAAGTGTCAAAGAACAATTAAATACTTTTTTGAATTCGTCTTCAATTTTGAAGTGAAAAGTGAACCTGAACATAAAAATTTTGATCATCAAATGTTTTAACTGAGCACCATTAAATCGCATACAATGGTATAAACGAGCTTCTATTTCCTTCCTTAAATTCTGAAAAATATCAGGTGTCAGTAGCCTTCAGCACGTCACGTAAATAATCTATAGCGGTTGGCTATGTATATTGTTAGACTTTTGTTTTCAATCATTTCCATAGAACAATGTCCAGTGGAGTCAAATCAGGGAATCTGAGTGGTCATTCTGTATAACCTCTCTTTCCAATCAGTCGATCGGTGAAGTGATCGGTGAAGGAATTGTTGGACACCAGTATTACTCAATGACGAAGAGCTCAGTATATTGAATTATCTTTCACTATTCAAGTTTGCTTTCAAAAAGAATAGTGTGATGTGAATTTGGCGTGCCGTATTAGGATTTGAATCACTACACAATTTCAATATGATTGAATGACCTCTCAAATAAGGTGACACTCGATAATTATTTCCATTTGAAATTTTCAACTTTAGGGTTGTGGAGTGGAGATGGCAGACAATTGGTTGATGCGTTTCATGGTTTTTTAACAGTCTCAAATTTAAATGACTTATTCAAGGTGGTTTTTCTAAATGCACTGTATATGAAAAAATCTAACACCACAAAAACGAGTTTTCACACCAATGTTACAAATTTTTCGAAGATCCACCATAGGCTCAAAGGCACGCTTTTCCAAAAAACGGCTGGGTCCTCTGAACAGTTTCAGAGCTCTTAGGAAGGTTCTCAGCCTGGTCAGCCATTCTTTATAGATGGACTCGCAGTCAAACCCTTGGAATGGTGAAAATAACAAGTGATAACGACCCTGTATTGTACCCCCTCGCTCAAATAAAAATGTACTTGTAGAAATTTTGATTTTGAACTTCCACTGCCAATTTTCAAAAGTTTGAACTGGGTTAATGCTAACTCTCTTTCACTGTCAGGGGGTACATTTCCACCAATCGGTGCTCCAATTCGAAACCGAAATCAATTTTGCAAAAAGCAAGTCGTCGAAATATTTTTCGTGAAGAAAACATATTTCACATATACAGAAATAATTACATTCTGACCCATCCCTTGGTGAGTAAGGAGAGTACACAGTTCAATTGTGAATGAAGCCAGTTCTAGTCGAATCAATGAAGTATTTTTCCAGAAGCCCCCTAAAACAGCTTCGGTGTTGGTATTTTTCTAAATTAGTGTTATTTTCTCATATTATTCCAAATCAGAAATATATTTAGGTAATGACAGAATATACCTTTACATTAATACTATTAGTCAGAAAATTGTTCATTCATCAAGAAGTAATACCTAAATTCTTTCATTTGGAAGAGATGTTTAAAAAATGACTGCGATGCCACCATCATTGAAAACGTTTCGCAATATATGTGGTTTTTGTAATGTACAAAAAAGTAAGTGAATGAATACGTATACGACATAACTATTCAATTAGTATCACTAAATTAAATATCTCTTCGAAAAAATTCCAAATATGAAGTCTTTGTTTCTAAATGCCTCTCAATTTAGGAACTCACCATTAAATCGACCTCTAAAGCAAGTTAGCAACGTCGCACTTATCAGAACAATTAGAATAAAGGAATATTGAATTATGAAATATGAATACGGTTGACGGTGTTGCTAAGTTCATATTCGATGAGAATGAAGTCAAGATCATCTATTCAATCGATTTTGAAAGAACTACTGACAAACATTGTAAAAAATATAAAATGAGGTGATGTTTTTTCACCTATGCAGTTATCCCAATATCAGTGTGAGTTCTATTGTTTATATTATTATCATCATGTGCATGATGGAAAACCAGATCCTAAACACAAAAAACAACGCATTTATGATTCAACACCAGATAGCGCTGTTTCAACTCGTCATAGGTCTGATCAGTGGTGCTAAGCGGAACCATTCCACAGTTAACACTGGTGACAGACTCAACTGTCCTTAAATGAGTAAGTGAAGACGATGACATTTCTCTTTAGAAAACGTAAGATCATTTGGAAACAAATACACAATATATTTACCTACAAGCAAAAAGTTATAAGTAATTACAATGATTAACTTTAATTCTTGTTGAATTTCTTCCTGCTGGTTGTATCTATCCCAAATTTTTAATTTAGGATATCTTTAAAAACAGTATACAAGTCAGTTAATATACAAGTCAGTTCATTACCTTCGACCAGGAATGCAGGAAAACAACATATTAAAATAGTTTACTTGCAAGTTCAACGATAAAAAATAATGATCTTATATTTCGTGAAGAATAAGGTTGGCAAAAACATAAATGCAAGTAGTCAATCAAAATTACGTAACCTAAAGCTTTTTCTGAAAATGTTTCTGCCTTCTTCAAATAAATAATCGGTTAAATTATAACTTCATATCTCAGACATATCTATGATTTCCCTTAGAAAAGTTAGTTCCATCATCATTATATCCATAAAAACTGTAATTTTGGTGTCATAGTTATTACTTGAATATCTATACTGTTGATATAATAATCAATATAGGAAATTTTTTCACGAAACAAATCACGCAAAACTGAATTTCTTATATGAATATGATTCATATTGTTTTGTTTAAACAATGTAAATAATTCTATCCCCGCTTTAAAAGGTTTCTGATTTCAAAAAATATATAAAAAACAACAAATAGAAAGAAGTTGATCAAAATCGAAGCTGTTTCTGAGAGTTTTCGCGGATATTCATTGAAGCGACTAATTATTTGGTATGAATGTTTTACTATTGACATGCTGTTACGATGATGCATCTATTATTGTGAAAACTTGTGATGGTTTTACCCTCGTCAATCCATGAGTCCAGCCAACTAAACATTTTTTGAATAAATAAAGACTGAAGTTGCGATATCCGAAGCATTTCCGTTATTTGTGGTTGGCTACCCTGAAGAACACATCAGAAGTGCTGCTAAATCACAGTAGAATTCACTCTCACCACTTGATCCGCCCGAGTTGCCAGGGATCTTTAATCGCTCTTAGGATGAGATTCTCATCCAACGTGTACAGTGCTGTAGTATCGAAGGATTCGACGGTACCACGGGCATCCGATTAGTTATAATAAACGGTCGGAAATTGATATTGTGTTTGTCGGAAATTGATTTATATTGTGCTTAGTTTATTCGGTGTTGTTATTATTGTTTTTAGTTTTTGTAGTGGGTTATAAGTAACTTACCATACAATCTATAATATCCTTAAATTTCGTTTTTATATGAGCGCACGCCTATGGTAAAAGAACGAAATTGGTTCCACACTTCGTTTCGAGGTCACCGAGCACCTTGTTGATTTATTAATGAAAGTAGTGGGAGTGGGCTCACTGTTTAATTTTCACTTCTGGCATAACTATGACATCACAATCAATGTGCGTATTCAGATAATTTTCAATCAAGGATTGTCAACTAATTCGTGTATCTCCTCTCCTCTGATGGATTGGTGTAACATACTTTTGTGTATTTCTGGTTTCAATTGGATAATAATCCTTATCTATACTTATAAATGCCTAGGTCACTCACTTAACACTTATCCATCTTTGTTTCTCGTACTGGTACTGGTAGGTATGTCCTAGGAAGGTAAAACTTGGTATATAGGTGCTTCTACGCACTTGGAAAGGTTTTTCGAATATTCCAACTGGGGCTCACCCCATGGAGGAAAAATGGGGC
>WOGP01008779.1:0-11046 GCA_015342065.1 Leptinotarsa undecemlineata
GCGCCATTCAGATGAGTCATACTTTATATCAAAGCGATGTATGAGTTCTTCCACATTATTGCAGAAAAGTAAATTTCCTTCCTTTGAGAAAACTGTACCGGTGTCTGTACCAGTAGAAAGAAGTGCCAGGTGATAAAAGGTTTTAATTTTTTAATCTAGAACAGTTCGGCTGTATCTTTTGAAAGACCTAAATCTCTCACTAAATTATTGAGCTCACCTTGACAATATAGTTGAGGTCTTCCATCTTCGTCAAAAGATAAATCTGAGCTTGATTTACCCGGAGGGGGTAATGTAGCTTCTACCTCCAACTCACTAGGGTATTCATCCAAACTGGAAGGTGGCTGCGGGATAGATATCTCGGAGCTATGGGGCACCTGACGTATAGCTGAGTCAAGATTAGGATAACTTATGTTTCTTTTGTTTTTTGAATTGAATCCCTTTTCGTCAACTGAGCAGAAGTAGCAGTCAGTGGTGTGATTTTTCTGCTCACTCCATATCATTGGAATTCCAAATCGACATGCATTTTTCTTTCCCTCAAACCACAAACGAAGATCTTCTTCGCGTCTTCTACACTCCTTATGCTGGGCCAATGGTTTATCTTGATCACCAATTTTTACTTTAAAGTAGGCAAAATAAACTTTTTTTGAAAAATCAATTATATTTCTCTGTTGACTTTTAATAGCGAATTCACTACAGATATAACAAAAACTATTTGGAGAAATAACACAACCTCTTGTGTTAACAGACAACAGCACTGTTCACTTGAATATCAGTATGTCTACTGAGAGCTTTTCTTTGTTTCAAGCGATATACACTATGCGTCAATTAAAGGTATAAGTGCAAAGATTGTAGCAGAGAATAAAAAATGAAAAATCAAATCAAAGAGGAAATGATTACCGCTATTTTTCTCTAAAAATTATGTGCTTAAATTTTAGTTTACATATAATTGTGTAAAAGTGTACGTCATTTGACTTGTCTTAACATGTTAAAATATTCCCTGTCTCACCAACAGCTCAGGTTGTTTTTCTCCATTATGAAATAAAAATCATATAGGTTTATTATCAATGAACATAGATACTGCAATATACATAAAAACTTATATGATATAATAATTTGAATATTTTTTCTGTTTTTGGGAGGTCAAAATCTGTAAAAAATGTAAAAAAATCCTATGCAGTTTTTTGGTCGCAGACCTATGTAATTATTTTAGGAGCTGGTGAAAATCCTAAAACGTCATCGCCAAATTTGAAAACATCAACAGGCCTACCAAGAACTTACGTAGGAAGGATTTCAAAAAACATAAATTAAAGCCATACAGGACTAGAGGACTTCAACTCAGACCAGAAGGTTTTGAACGCCGTATGACTTTTTGCCAGTGGTTCCTGGAAAGTTGCAACCAAGTGTGTGATTTTTCGTTGAATTGTATTTGGACAGACGAAGCTTATGTGAGCAGTGATGGTATTTTCAACCACTACAATTCTCATACTTGGGCACAACAAAATCTTCATTCTGATGTTGAGCAGAAAAATCAAGGAAGATTTGGATTTGGAATGTGGGCAGGTATTTCCAGGACTAGAACTTTCGACCCGTTCATTTATAATGGCATTCTCACAGTTATTTAGAAATTTTTACAAAAAATTTTGAACCCCTTGTTAATGAATTACCACTAATGGAGCTCAAAAAAATATATTTTCAACAGGACGGGGCTACGCCTCACAACATTGCAATTATTACCAATTTTATGGCTGCAAATTTTGGTAATAATTGGATAGCCCACCAAGGACCCAACCTTTGGCCGTCCAGGTCACGAGACCTAACGCCTATGGACTTTTACGTCTGGGAGAGGTCGAAAGATCTTATTTTCAAATTGCCGATCAATTCTGGATACGACTTGGAACCGGCAGTGATGCAAAGTTTTGCTTCTCTCACTCCTATTGACGTAATTAATTCGGCAAAGAACGTTCAGAAAAGGTGTCATCGCCTGTGTGTAGGACAAGCTGGTATAAATTTCGTACAACTTTTCTGAAGAAATATATTTCATTGTTGATTATTGTTGAAGTTTCATTTATTAATAGTACATATAGTATAATTTGTTACCAGTTTTATTGAAACTATGCGTTTCAATTTCTGCTGTGAAAAGCTTTTTCAACATTTGATTGCTACTACTGAACAATTTCTTTTTATTCTATTGCCGCATCGTCCAAAGCCCATTTGATCAAAGTGTGCGTTTCGAAGTCGACATAAAAAAATCTAAAAGCTCTGTATTTCAAAAAAGACCCTAGCAAAAAATCAGCTGGAAAGGTAATGAAATCAGTCAAAAGAAATTCCGTTGTACCTCTGGTAATTTGATGTCAGAATTTTTTAAACGTCATTGTTTTCGGAGGAATTTCTCTCCAATAATGTCAAATATTCGAAAATGCACATGGGGGTTTGTGTAAATCGTCGGTTGAATTATTCAAAATGTTACAGAAGAGGGGATTGAAACGATAGTTATCATCCTAAACAATTCCATTGATTGCTTATATTTTCAAGAAGTGACAAGGGGTGAAATTCCATGAATTTCAAAAATGTGTGAAGCGATAGTTTTTTCTCATTGAATAAACACACCTGGAAGACTCAGGAGACCGACGTCTACGCCCTTTCTTTGCCACGCTGGTAGATTGTCGACGCAGTGTTTTCCTACTCTTTCTCACAGGACTGATTTCTCTCTCGCCGGATCGGTCCGGACTCAACCTCGATTTTGAGTCTCTTCTGCCTTTCGAGGCAGAATCCGGACTCAAAGAATCACGCCTAGCCTTGCGATTGGTGTCGTCCAAATCCGGAAATAGTCCAGTCGGTGGCAGACAACTTTCATCGTAGGCTGTGTTTTGACGTTGTAATCTGGAATGCCTCCTCTCTGGACTTGCCTGCGGTCTTGAATCGCGTCTACCTGGAAAAAGGAAGATAATCATTGAAACTGACAGTCTGAGATCTGAACTAGAAGCGGTTTTCACCGGTCTTGATCTGTTTCGAGACGCCATGTCTGGTTTTGAATCATAAATGCGTTATGTTCAAGCTCTAGTTTGCATTGTGCCTTGCAGTGAAAGACAGAAAAAGCATCTCATTGGCGGTCGATGTCAAAGGTCGGCTTAGAAAGCCTCGACTATCTTCGTATTTGAGGATTGAGTTCCCTGTCGATCCTATAGATGGCGCCTTTGTGAGAAGAGATGTCGTTGTTGTCTTGTCTTGGGGCGTGCACTTTGAAGGCCGTTGGGTCCATAGATGCATCAGTATTTCCACTTATTAAATCTATGACTGATCGAGACAGCGCTGCTGAATAATATATTTGGGGTCTACTTTGAGCCAACTATCTTTGGAGGATATTAAAGACTACCCTTCTCGACCTGGTCATTGTCTAAATTGCCATTGGCATAAGCTTAGAGATCTATATTTTTTCATGTATCAAAAGAAATGTCGTTAAAAATTCAATACCCGTCTCTGATTGCAACTCATGGTGAACTAAAACCCAACAGTCTTCCTCATCTTAGTCTTAGTAGCTGACCTGATCCACGAATTGACGTGAATTCAACCACAGTGAGGTTAAATTCTATAATTTGGAAATGGAAATGATGTTTTCATGATGTTTCAACTTGTTATTAAATAAAACTGAGTCCAGCAATGTACTCGTGCTTCAAGGAATGCATTGCTGAGCTCAGATGTCCTCAAAGGCGTTGGAAAAAACGACTCTCTTCAATATAAAGACTCAACAAACTGCATCGGGCCTAGATTCCTGGCCATACTGGCCTGGAAGGCAATGAGGCTGCTGACTCCTTTGCAAAGGAGGATGCTGCAAGCAACTTCATCGGACCAGAACCTGCCATTGATATCGCTTAAGGCTTTGCCAAACGGATATTGAACATCTGAATGGCAAGAAGATTTATGGACTTCTGGATTGGCTCATTCCAGGGCGTGTATTAGCTCTTGAAACCAAACAGATCAAATGAACTAATCGACTTCGTTAAGAAGCTGGGTTTGTTTGATGGAGTTTGAATATGTGTGAGCTACAATAAACCCTTAAGGGTTGCGGTGGAGGGTTGGATGGACTCACCCATTCCTGACATAACCTAAACTCAAAGGACAAACCCAAGTAAGACTGTTTATCCTGTCCCCGCTTTCGAAGGCAGACAACTTCAGTAACGTGGTTCAGCCTAACACCTCTGATGAATTATAGGTCGCATTTCGTTGTTTTTGTTTGAAGCCTGTGAAGAAAGACAGGAAAAGAGATGCCATTACTTCTACATTTTTCATGGTCTACTGGCCTCAATACATTATTTCGATGTTAATCATCAATTTTGGAAACCGCCTGTTATTGGCATTTCTCTGGAACTGATGAGAAACTACTTGAATGGACAATCTTCTGTTACGTACCGAGTCTCCCGCATTGTGTGGTTGAATCCCTCCTTGTTGATAAAAGCGGATGAATTTGCGCAGCTACTGTCGTTGGAACGGTTGGTGATGTTGCTGGCGGTGTAACGCTAGATGTGATAATGGTTGGTGGAGGAAGAGCCTGGGTACTCGAATCTGAAGTACTACCAGCTGCGGTGATGGATGGAAACCCAAGGTATTGAGCAGGTACCGAGTCCGAAGCAGTGGAAGAAGTTGATGGTCTTTGATCCTGTCTGAAATGTTTGATACAATAATCGGAATTAATACTGGCTGTTAGTCAATTTTCATCAAAGTAAAATGTTCTCTTCTTTTGCTTAATATTGAAAAGTAATGCTCAAAATAATGAGCACACAACATCTATTGTTAAAATAACTGAGGTTCTTACATACAGCATCTGGAAATTATTCACAAGTATCAGCGTAACTGCATCTCCACTTTCACAAAGCCCATCCATAATTGTCAACTTGGCTGACAGTTACCAAAATGAATGAGAATTACAATTTTTATATATTTTTTATTGTCCCAAAAGAGGACAATGAAAAATTATAATAATTCGATACATACATCACGGATCCAAACAGCATCCAAAACAGAAACGAACCGTCATCAACACACTAGTGAACAGAGCTTTGAGAATATGTGAAAAAAGTACGTCAAAGATGAACACCTAACATGTGTGTTACGACAGTAAAGACATGATCCGCGCTACGCGTCCAAGGGAAAATAAGAGGAACATCATTGAAGACCAACCCCAAGGCACTGTCTTTCTGCCATACATAGAAAGTACCACCAATAGAATCGGGAAAATTCTAAAGAAGAAAAAAATTAACGTCTTCAAACCAACGAAGAAAATATCGAAGTATCTAAGATCGGCAAAAGACAGCAGAGATCCATTCTAATCAGCGGAAGTTTACAGTATTTCATGTAACTTTTGGGTGTGATCCAATGTTCATCAAACATGAGATGTTTGGTGGAATATTTAAAAAATGATGCACACCCGAAAGATATTAATACTAGTTTCTCTAGTATGGAAGGTGCTTTATTCAAAGCGTTCGCAGAAGTCAACAAGGAATTGAGGTCAAAAGATTCATCTGATAGAGTAAGCAACACATCACATTTAAAAAGCTGATTCGAAGATTTGTCCCTCGATTCATATGTTTCCCCGTATTATAGTAATTATTTTAAAATCATTATCTCCGACGGAAAGATATAGAGGCAAATTAAATATTGCCATTGACTGTTCTTCAGAAGGATTAGATATTAGCTCCTTGTCGTTATGATCTATATGCCGTTTCGAATCACATTGAGACGAAGGCTTATTACACAGCACAGACATCTATACAGTAGCACGTGGCATGAATACCTAATGACGGCCTTCGTTAAGGTTTTGGAAGGTGCAGCGATATTACTATCGTTGCAATCAACTTTCTTGGAGTTCCCTCCTTGGAGGTGCTCAAGTAAGGGCGCATTCCTGCAGCTGCAGCCAGTTCCTTGCCTATATTCAAGGCGAAGCTCTTGGCACCCGCCGTAAGAAGTGCCCTTGCTGTTGGAGGTGGAGTGAGGGAGGAGGTGGGTACACTAATAGTTGCTGCCACCCTGCGGCCATTCAGATGTCGGCACAATTCCTCACACCTTAGGCCGGACCACGGTGGCATGTTTCACAAAGACTTTTGGGGAGTTCTGGTTGCCCTCATTTCTGCCACTGACCAGGAGTCCGGCAACCCTGTCCATAAGGCCACCTTGGCTTCCCGGACAGGGCTACGATTCACACGTGTCCCCAAATTTCACCATAATCGCTTGTATACAGGGAGGCATATGTCCCCTTTTATGAACAGGAGGGAACGAAGTCGCACTTTTGAGGCGATTTTTCCTTTCTCTTTCATAAAAATAAATTCGGTGAATTGATTTGTATTACATAGTTCTAAAAAGTTTTCATTACAATAAAGAGATGTGATAATAACAAACTCACCTGTAATACGGAGTATCCATGACGGTCAAAGAGTCCTTCCTCTTCTTCTTCACTCCAACTATTTTCGGCGGAGAGGTAGCCACTCCCGACGACGAATCCCTTCGACCGCTTCTTCCGCTCTCCCCCGAACCTCTTCTCGAGTTGCGGCGAGAGTGGTAAGTGGAAGAATCCCTGCGTTCTTTTCGGTGGGATTCCCCGCTGTCTCTTCTTCTCGTCACGCTGACGGCGCTTGGACTCACGACGGGTTCAGCCGGTGTTGTGGCAGTTGTAGTTGTTGTTGTTGTGACGCTTTGCTTACGCTGCCACAATTTCGCTACTTCCGCTTTGAAGTCGTGCATTATGGTGTGATGGGTGGAGTCTCGGCGAGATCTTGAACCCATGCTTCGGATTCCTGAGTCGGCGCTGGATTCTCGTCGTTTCCTGTTTGGATTCAAGTGTTATTATTAGAGGTTACTTAGGAGGTAATATACTCTTAGATTTCTGATACTGGAAATGAGTGATATACTCTACTGTTGACTCCGTTTCGAGCTGAGAATTGAGCTTTGTGAGGAAAGACCTCGTTGGCCTCCACCTAGCACATGCCTTGACTTTTGAAGACTGACGGGATAGTGGGTTACTGATGAAAACACATTTTGAAGCAGTTAACTCCCAATGTTAAACTCAATAAATGAAGTGAAGTCAAAAGCTATGCTTCGAACTGAAAAAGTAGCCTAATATCTTACCAACCGAAAGGACTTGAAAGGATACCAGACATATCAGGCGGGCCGCCTTATGTGTCTCCTCACATAAAGGTAGATTTAGATCAGCGGCCATATTCCACGATATCAAAAAAGCATTTGATAATGAGGATCTAGCGATGATTACGAACTGGGGTGAAAGTAACCAGGTACCAGGTTGAATTCAATGTCTCAATAATCCCATAACAAAGAGTCAGATGCTACAAATGCAATACGCATATATACAGACGGTTCAAAACCCAAAGAACACTATGAATGTGGAGTGTATTCCAGATCAATAGTCTAAGGATTAAGTAGAGAATGGGAAAAATACCAGCGTGGTTCAAACAGAACTCAAAAGAAATAACCAGGAAAGGAATTTCTGGCAAAAACATAACAATCTGCACTGGTAGTAGACCAACCCTATTAGTCTTGAACAGATAACGTGTTAACTGAGGGCTAGTAGTAGAGTGCCACCAAGCCACGATGGATAATAAAATTATCCTGAGGTGGATTGAAGGGTACGACAGGAGTGAAGGTGATGATCAGGAAAAATCTACGCTCAACAGCACGATTTTTGACTGGCCACTGTCAACTAAGGAAACACCTCCATAATATGGGGCTAGTGGATAGATATCTATAAAGGATGTGTGTACAAAAAAATGAAATTGTCAGGCATGTCCTGTGCGAGTATCCGGAGTTATCGTCAATGAGAGAGTATGTGTTTGGTGATTCTTGGCCTACATCTGCCGATATAAAGGAGATATATCCCAGAGACCTATCCACAGGATAGGATGGACGATGACCTAGAAGGACAACTCCTCGGGAGGATGTACAATGGGTCACATGTGGCCTAAGTGCTGTTGGTCTACACTTACCTTTCCTACTCTACAGATACAGAGATACAGATACTCAGGGATTGGGCTTAGCCTGGAACATCAAAGATTTGAGTCTCTTTCATGAACACTTTCATGGGAGGTGTTCAAATAACTATTTCATTGGGATAACTGCGTCTATGTGAAATAAATTTCCTGAGAACGTGTTTTCAAATGAACCGCTCTTAGAGCACCTGAAGGATTTTTCTGTAGGGCTGTGTTTGGTCCTTAAAACAAATACCTCAATTTATTGGATCAGCTTTGGCGTAATAAGATATAGAATCGATTATTAGGTTGATAATGAGAACATATTGTAATTAAGGATACTGATTTAGGTTAGTTAATTGATCAATTACTGAATAGACCTATAGCATGTTTATGAACAGTCTGCTATTATGACGAGATAAATAGGTTCAAGATCATCAAGATGGGGTACTATTCTCCTACCCCTACAGTGATCACTCCTAATTGATAGTTCAGTTGGTTTCCTCAAAAGAAGATTATGCAGATGACATACAGGATTGCATAAATTGCCTATTTCACAACATATACTAACGCGGCTCATAGCAGAACGACACTACAAGTCACGAAATATGGGAATGACCTCAAAGTCACTGCCTTCATAAGTCAACTTCTTCCTGACCGAAAAGAAAAGAATGAATATTATGACAAAAATTATTCCTAGAATGAAGGCCTGGGATATCTACAATGTATGAGCGAGATACGACTGACAGGAAAAGGAATGCTAGACAACATTTTAACAGGATATAGAAAAATGCTAAAGTAGCCCTAGTACTGGCCAAACGCATCTACGGAACGATATGATATATTGAAAAGAAAATAGTCGTTGAATACATGATTGAACAAGCTTTTTTGGTTTGGTAAGCGGAGGGAAAATTAGCAACTACAGTTATTCAATTAGACAGAAGGCAAAAACTAGCTTGTTCGAGAATAACCATAGTAATGAGAACCACACTAACAGCAGCAGAGATACTTCCGAATCTACCACTTTTATGATATTTCATAAATGAAACTAGTAAATTTATATCATGAGTATCTGAACATTTGGTCTTCTAGGTGAGAAAGGAATATATTTTGCGGTTTCAACGAAATGAGCGGATCGATAATTTTGCAGACAACTGGATTGCATTTGGATCATTGAAGATCTCAAGAGTGACATCGCATCTAGCTAGGTACTGTCTGGAAGGTACTGGCGTGAAGAACTAGAATTGATCAACTCTATATTGGGCAACAGTATATTCACGAACCACAGGTAACGATAAAGCTGATGGGCGTGATATACTTGGTTCAGCATCTCCATATTTCGACCCAGATCCGATTCTGAGGAAAAGTCTACAGTAAGAAACGAAACGAGGAGGTCAATAAGAAACACAAGTATTTCTAGGGATATACCTGGCAACACACAAGGATTTATGAAAAGGCGGTCCGAGGGAACAACTGGAGAATTATTCCAGTATGCAGGAATCCGCTCATGGCAACTCACTTGGTTTTTTATTTAAGATGGCACCTGAATGAAAAAAGGTTTCACATAGCATAGACAACTGTTGATACTCCAACAAAGGAGAAGAGGCGTTACGTTTCATAAGAGGCAAGAATGGGAAAATGAGTTCTGGACAAACTAGTATAAACAACTACTGAAATATATACGCAACAATCGCCTCTAGCTGCAGTTTCAATACATGAATATTCTCTTCATGTCCACGTTATTTGAAATGAAACTGATCATACCTGAAAAAAACCTCTCACCTCTGAGTTGATATACTAGGTGTCGGACCAGATTCCATGGCGCTCTGTCTTCCCCAAGGCAAGGATCTCGCCAAGTCCGCCAGAGTCTCCCGTCGATAGAGCTTCTTCTGTTGTTGTTTCTTCGATCCACCTCCCCATTCTCTCAGTATATCTGTCAATTGAGCCAAAGAACTCCTCCGCCGTCTTTGACCGGCAGGAGGTGGGGAGTCCTCTTGTGGAGAGGTAATGTTGCATATTTGAGTGGCTGAATCGCGACGGCCTCCTAGTCTTTGTCTTATTGTCGATTCTTCCACCTGTGAACGTTCCAAGATTCAGTAATGATGAGGCACCGATGCAAACACAAAAATTTTCCGATAAGTATTGTCGATATTCGATATTCTTCAGCTCACTGTCCATTTGTATTCTACTCGTGTGGATTGTTTTTGTGTTTTGAGTGGACAATCACTTCTGTCAGAATTTTTTAATTTTTCCAGTGACATTGATATCCAAATATCAAAAATATAACAAAATCGGTAACGTTAATTGCAGCAATCGCGCTGTTGCCTGATGTTCCAAATCACCTTTTATCAAAATTAAATTCATGAAATAGTACTATCGATGCAGTTCCGCGAATGAAATTGCTATCATCAAGAGCGGCATAAATTCAGTGTGAATAAAATTTGAATTGCCTTTTAAAGTTATTGGAATGAAATGAAATAAAGTTAAGGAACTATTTTCAACAAGAAATATCATAATGTTTCAATAAGAGTTCGAATTCAGTGTCCAAATAGAAATAATAGAGAACAAACTTTTTCAATTCAGTGAAACTATGCAAAGTATCTCTGATAAGCGGGAGGGGTAAAACTATTTGAATAATAATAATAATATTGTCTTGTACCGCATTTGCTCAGATGCCATGCGGTACCCGACAACATAGTGAGATGCATCGAACAACTGATACCACTTTGACGAACTCGCTTCACCATAACATCTGGTCAAGCAAGAGTCCAAACAGGGTGGGTCACTTTTAGAAGGGGCGTATTTCAGGGTGACTCCCTCAGTCCCCTTCTCTTCTGCATATCACTATTGCCATTATCCGTTGCGCTCAGAAATACTCGGGGGTATAACTGTGGTACCCCCGGAAACCGGAGGCACAAGGTCACCCATTTGTTTTATATGGATGATCTTAAACTTTATGCCTCTGGAGAGAAGGATCTTCATCAGTCCTTGAGGGTGGTGGAAGAGTACACGCATGCTATCGGTATGAAATTCGGGATAGACAAATGTGCAATGGTCCATCTCAAAAGAGGACGAT
>WOGP01008780.1:0-11046 GCA_015342065.1 Leptinotarsa undecemlineata
TGAAAAAACAATCATCTTTTCTCTTTACCGATTTTCGAAATTTCGAGCAATAACTGCTTTTCTGAACATTTTTTGGAAAAAATGTCAAATTTGACAGAGAAGAAAAATCACTTGATCGGTCATATGCATGTCATGTGGCATCATTTTTAAAGCACAACCTAATGGAGATTAGGTGTGATTAATTGCTTTGCCATTTTTATAAATTCAAAAGTGGAGACCTACACAAATCTGTTTGTTCGTTCACTAAGGGTTCTATATTTTGAGTTTTTAATTGATTTATTGATTTCCATGGCTTCCAACATATTCATTTTCCTTCCTTTACTACATGTATAAAAGATTTTGAGGTTTTCCACCAAAGAAAGGCAAAAAGAATGGTATATGAAAATAGAATGGAAGGGCAGAATAGAGTGTTGTTTGAAGACAGTCCTACATGACTCCCTGTATTCCAAATCAACTAATTGTTTTTTTTTGATAAGTGAAAACTCTTTTACATTTAGTAGCCAGTCCCTAATGTTGCAATATTATTTGATATATGGCTATATGCAAACGCATAGTATAAATTCAACAATCCTTTTGGTCCAAAATTGATTTCATCTGAAGAATTGCATAGTATTCTTTATTGAGTTGTTTACAAATTCTATGTGGGAGGAGGAACTAAGGTTTGAGTTAAGCCATGTCCCGAGTAACTTGATGCTGTCACTAAATATTACATTTATATAAAAGGTTTTTGTAACTGGCTTTCTCATATGGAAAATTTTGCAGGTTGTCTCATCAGTATTTCATTTCATTGAGAGTTTTTTTCTATATTACTGTGCAGTTCTTCAATAGATTCTCCACACACTGTAACTGTTGTGTCATCGTCAAACATTATTACTTGTCCTGCGGTAATATGGTTGGGAATATCATTTACAAACACGAGAAAATTAAGGGTCCCAAGACAAATCCTTGGGACCACCAAGAGAAGTACCACACATTCGATATTTGTTCTACTTTAATGAGAATACTTCTGTGAGAAAGATAAGACTCGAACCTTTTTAACAAGACACCTCTTATACCCAGATAACTAAGTTTTTCTAATATGAATTTTATGTTTAGGCAATCAAAAGCTTATGAGAAATCGAACATAAGAGACACAACATATGTCAGGAAATGTAAAGATAACATATTTTCCTTTATGTCAGGAAATGTAAACATAATTCAGTAAATGGTATGTGGCTGATTCCGTTGATTTATTTTTCCTAAAACCATGTTGAGAAAGCGTTAACAGGTTATAGCGTTCTACAAAACTGATTACTACATTGTACACACAGCGTTCAAGCACCTTTGAAAATTCTGTCACCTTTTTTGTGTAGGGGAAATTCTAGCGAAATTTTCATCAGGTTAGGAAATTCCCCTTCGGCTAGAAATGAATTGATTATTTTTGTTAGAGGGGAGATAATATAGTTATGCATCATTTTCAGTAGCTTCGGTGAAAATTCATCAATCCCAGAGCATGCCTAATTTTTTAGCGATATTATGTTTGATATATTTCATATTTTATTTGGAGCTCTACCGGCTCTTTTCTGGATAATAAATATCTACTGTGTGTAGCAAGAATGGCTCCAGTTAATTAGACCGTAAGCCATATAATATGAAACATTCCATAGACTAATTGCAAATATTGTTTTTGATAACTTGCTTGTTAAATGATCTACATGAAGTTTCTTCCAATTTAAATTGGGATCAATAATATGTCCTAGAAATTTTACGCTTTGAATGGCAGTATTCTTGGTATTGAAGATAAGTGTCTGAGTGTGTTTAAACTTAGTTCGTTTGCTGTGAATCACTCAGTAGCTTGATTGATGATCGATCCTATCATTTCATCGACTCTGGTAGAATTATTTTCGATTTTGCTTGCGGAAGCACACAAGGTTGTTAATGCGTTTATATTTTTAGGTAGGTCATTTATATAAATCAAAAACAATAGCGGTCCTAAAACAATGCCTTGTGGGACACCTTTAATTATATATTTTGAAAAATTACAACCTGAAATGTTATACTATCTTGATGAAATTTCGTATAATATCGTAAACTTTCTTTTATTATACTGTATACTCTTGATTACCAAATTTTCTTTGAGAATGATGTGTTATATATTTTTCAGCTACTTCGATAACCAAAGAAAGTGCAGAACTCAAAGCCGAACCTGCCAAACCAAGAACCCGAAGGTCATCTGCATCTACTGAACCCGCAGTGCCAGAAGGAGAAAAGAAACAACCAATAACAAGGAGAAGGTCATCAGCTACGGAAGAAACATCTCAGAAAGCGAATGAACCAGTAAAAGGCCGACGAACTTCAATCACATCAAAAAATGCAGAAGTTTCTGAAAAACCTGCGGGTTCTAGTGAGGAAGATGGAAAGTCAAGACCTGTTACACGGCGCAGCTCGATGTCAAAGGAATTATCGGAAGAAACAGAAGGAACAAAACCTTTAACGAGAAGCCGTCGAAGGTCTGTCGATAAAGATGTTGAGGTGGAGGTATTAGAAAAGAAAACAACTAGGCAGAGAAGGGCTTCAACTGAGAAGTCAGAAGAACCTGAACAGAAAGTATCTAAGCACACGCCTGTTAAAAATAGAAGGAGGCCCTCTATTACCGACAATGCAGCTGTGTTGGAACCCATCGAAGAGAAAGAAGGAGAAAGAAAAAGTCTTTCACCGATACCAGCAAATGACAAAACTCATCATAGTTTGACTCCGGTTAAAAAAAAGCATGAAGCTATCAAAACTGACCTAGATCTTAGTATTATCAATGAGTGTAGTTTTACAGAAGGAAATGATAGTCATACCGAGGAACCAAGATCTGCTGAAAACTATGTAGAACTTCCTGCTGAAACAGATCCATCTAATACGGTATGTGAAAGAGAAAATGATGAAATTGAAAATAGTACAGTGTCCCCTGTTCAATCAACAATGTTACCTACTGAATCAATAACAATATCTGCAGAATCAACAACTTCACCTTCTGAAAAAATAACTTCACCTACTGAATCAACAATGTCAACTGCAGAGTCAACAACGCCCCCAAAAGACTCTAAAACTGTTGAAAGGAAGTCAACCACACCCAAGAAGTCACCTAGGTTTAGATCAAGTATTGACTCGGAAACAGTTATTGATGACAGTACTGAAGTTCGAGATGAAAATTCTGTTTTACCAGACCAAAAAGAAGGCTTTGCAAATGAGCAGTCGACTGAGTTGAACCTGAGTCAATCCAAAATCGATGTTGAAATAAAATCACCAAAAAGGTCACTAGTTACACCCAAAAAAAGTTCACCAGAACAGGCGTCACCTAGAAAGTCTCCAAGGCTTCAGACTAAGAAAAATAACGAAATCAAAGCAAATGACAAAACGCTCGATAATGATGAGATTATTGGCAATATGAAAAAAATAGAATCCGCTGACGATAAAAGCCGATTTTCATTAACTAATAAAGAAAGCTCTTCATCTTTAGAAAAAAATATGGGTGTTTTAAAGGAGAGAGACTCTGAAGGTTCCCTTCAAGAAGTATCAAACTTTGAAAATGATTCAGTGTTTTCTCCAAGAACCACAAATTCCGAAGAAGTTTCAGGAAAAAACTCTGTTACATACATCAGTACAGGGTCAGAAGGTTCATTTCAATTGCATCTATCTAATAGCAGATTGGATTCTTCTCTAGGAGAAACTGAAGATGTGGATGAGTTGAATATTTCTAAAACTAGTAATAGCAGTGATAAAGAAAATATTGCAGTCAATATTGTTAACGATTCAAGTAACTCTAAAAATTCACAAACATCTGAGAAAAAATTTCTAGAAGTTTCAACTGTTTTTAGCGAAAAACAAACTGTAGCCAGAGTTTCTAATGTGTTTCAACCTAAAAATATTGATTGCAGCTATATGGAGCCAATGGATGTAGACAAGACATCAGTGGACTTGGAGTCATCAACTTTTGAAAAATTTGATCAATCACTAGGTCCTAAAAATTCAACAAATGATTCATTCAATGATAGCAATACATTAAATATTAGCCTGCCTTTTATAGAATCGCCCAAAGTTATTGAAAAAGTTGAGATTACTGAAACTGTTGAAGCCAAGGGTGATGTTAGTGATGCAGATCTTACAACCAATAAACTTGCTACCGAAGAATCCAATATGGATATTTCCAAGGCATCATGTGATACACTTCCAGTAGAATCTGAAGAAGTTCCAAGCACTAGTGATCCCTTAACTAACTTGGCTGCAAACAATGAAAATGAGCTCCTCATGAACAATTCAATTGGAGATAAACGCACCATGCTTGAAGAATCTATAAGTACACCTGCAGAGGAGCAGGGTTCTTCAAAAGTAGTTGAGAAAGATTTAAGTGATGTGGTATTATCAGAAAAATCAGTTTTGTCCCCTGATTATGAATTTCAACTTCCCTCTGATGATGAAATTGAAAGTACCCAATTACCTCAAAATTGTTCTGAAGTTGATAATAAATCTACAAGAAATTCTGAATCAAAAATGGACCCTTCCAAAACAGAGAAGGTGTTGCAAAAAGAAATGGAAACCGAAAAATTTGTAGAAGTTATTGGAGACAAGGCATTGGAATCCTCTAACGAAGAAAACATTAGTGAATTATCTTCTAGTCATATGGAACAGGCTTCAACAACTTCTGACTTGCATGAATCCAAAGGACAATCAGATGAGCAAAAAGAACAAGGCACAATAGAAGAAATGCAAAGTCAGGTTATTGGAGACAAGGCAGTGGAATCGTCTAACGAAGAAAACAGTGAATTATCTTCCAGTCATATGGAACAGTCTTCAACAACTTCTGAGCTGCATGAATCCAAAGAACAATCAGATGAGCCAAAGGAACACGACACAATAGATGAAATGCCAAGTCAGGTTGAATGTACTGAAAGTGAAAAAGCCTTTGGCAATGCCAGTAATCAATCAGATATGAAAATCAATAACTCCACACTAGTAAATGAACAAATTAAAGAAGATGAGACACATCAAATAAATAATGTAGATGAAACTTATATAAGCAGTGGTGATCGAAAGACGGAATTAGATGATGAACCAAATGGTGAACAGGAAACCATAGCTAACATTGTAGATCTCACAACAACTGATTCGGGAGAAATGAGTGAAAATAGAATACAAGAAGGGGATATTAAAGTTGAAGAAATGGTTGACAATCAATCTGAATTAACTAAATCTGAGCCAGTCATGTCAGATAACAAAAGTCCATCTAAGATTAAAGACAGTACTACTGAAAAGCAATCAGACAAGTTCCGTAAATTCGAATGCTTCAATGGAAGTGTTGAAGAAAGTGAAATATTGAATACTGATGAGGAAGTTGCAAAGGATGTGTCAATAAGGAAAAATGAAGAGTCGGTAATTACAGAAAGTTTGAATGAAATTTCCTTTAGTACTGAAAATAAAGTTACCGAAATTGACCTTGCAAACGATGAAGAAAATGTCACCGAAAAGGACTGCACTGAAGAAATGGGAAAAGAATCCGAATCTATTCCATTTCTTTCTACAAGCAACAAGGAAAAAACTAAAATGTCTGTAAATACAGAAGTGAGCGAACCAGATTTCAAAGCTGCATTGGTAGAGCGACCTCCACTTGAAACTGAAACTCCCAAAAAATTAAAAAAGGTCAAGAAGAACAAGAAATCTAGAGAATCAAAAGGAAATGAGTCATATATGGAGCCAGAACCAAATGAGGTGTTAGTAGAACAACCTTCAATCATAACTGATACACGGAAAAAGAGGAAAGTGGACAAAATTGATGCTGACGTCGAAGATGAGTTAGAAGAAAATGAAAATGGCAGTGGTAACCTTCAGAAATTAGATGCTTCTATCAATACATTGATCGAAGAAGCAAAAAAGAAAATTAAAATTGATACAGAAGTGATTGCTGCCAGTGCAGTCCAAATGGTATCAGAAGATAATGAAAGTTCCTCAAAGGAAGAATTGGTTGCTAAGTCAAAATTATCTGAGACTAAGAAAAAAGATAATGAAGTAAATGATACAATCGAAACTAAAAGAACTAAGTGCAGTATTAAGAAATTATCAAAAAAAGCAAAGAAAAAAGCACTGGCTGTAGATTCAACAGATAATTTAAGTGATTCAAAATTCAATGTACATGAAGATACCCACAACAGTTCAGAAAACTCAATCAAGTCCCTGAGAACAACCAAGAAGTGTAAAAGATCTAAACAAGGAAAAGAACATGAAACTGCATCTGATGCCAAAACAAGAGATCTTGTAGAGACTAAAAAGACCCCACAGAGTTCCTTGAATGAAGATGAACTAGAAGAAATTGAAAACAAAAAACTAGATTCTGAAAATTCAAAAACTGACAAAGACATCTTGGAAGGATATTCAAACCCCAAATTGGACGAATTTTTATCAAAAATGAGTTCAAATTTGAAAGACGAATATGAAAAAGAAGAAGATGAAAACGAAAAAGAAGATGATGAAAACGAAGAAGAGGATGAAAGTGAAGAAAATAGCTTTTTCTTAACAATGGCAGAAGAAGGCGAGGAAGACACACCTTCTCATGACAGTAATGATATAATTGATGAGGGGGAATCTATAAATACTACAGAATCAGAACGTGAAACTGACGATGACTATGATGAAAATGATTCTTTCATTTGTGATGAAGATATAATAGACCTACTGTCTGGAGACGAGTATGATTTGGGAAATGAGACAACCAAAAAAAAACCCAACTCTCGCATCATCAATGTTGAACATTGTGACAGTGATGTCATCAAAATTCAGCGTAAAGAAAAACCTGAGAAACCAAAGAGGAAATCTAGAATAATTTCAGTTGAGAGTTCCAGTGAAGATGATCAAGAAGTTATTCAGTCTTTGGACAATAAGGCTACCGGGGAGGTGAAAGATGAAGAATGTGTTGATAAATCCATTCATAAAAGGAAATCTTCTATCACTATTATTGAAAATATTAACGTCAATGACATCAAGGATACTGTTTTGAGTCAAAGAATACACCACTTGGTTGACAGTTTTTGCACAACCATCCCTAATAAAGCCGATATTTCCATGAATCTTTCTCTGGAGTATGCCGGAGATGAAGAGAAAGAGATTTCAGGGAAAAAACAGAAGGAAAAGTTGGCTGAACCTTCAACCAAACCAAAGGAAGAAAAATCACCCCAACTTTCATCAGAGGCAAAGAAAGTGAAATCGTCTCAGGAAATAAGCCTAAAAAAAAAGAAAAATAACAAAAGAAGCCGTGATCCTAAAAACGAATGTACAGTATCGACAAAGATACCAAGGCTGAGTGTTAGCCTCACCGATACTAATGATTTGGATGACCCTGAATATAAATTGAAGAAGCGAAAGCGCTGTAGTGAAAGTCTTGAAGATGAATTCAATGTGAACAAAAGTAAGAAAAAAAGTAAAACTGAAAAAAAAGAAAAAGCTTCGCAAGTTCGAGACAAACGAAGATCTTCATTATCTGGAGACGATCTTAAACAGTCTTTCAATCTTCTCAACCAGCTTATCACTGATGTTAAGAATAGACCAAGAAGGATTATTAAACCAAGCATTAGTAAGGTGGATACAGATAATGATCCTTGGATAGTTGATATTGTGAATGTCAAACCTTCGACAAGCATTGTTAGCGAGACGGAAATTGATAATTATAAAAAGAAAAAGGTACACCCGAAAGATTTCAGACATCAAATGTTGTATGATTCCTCCCGAGTGAGAAGAATTGAAACTAAAAAACTATTGAAGAAGAAAGGTGTCTACAATTGAACTTTGTATTTTCATAATATCTTTTATTTAATTATATAAACTTTTGTTTTTATATCGCTAAGGCTGATGAACGTTATTTTTGTACTGTATTTGTTCTGTTTATTAATACTTGATACATTTTATTTGTTGTTTTTTTGTGTTAGTGAAAAATATTAATTTCAAAATATTTCAAAGAAAAAATATTATGGAAAATTAACAACAGTATCGGTAGGGCGGTTGGGTTATAGTGGATGCTTTGCTCCACTCACTCATTCGGTCGCTGTGTGAACCGGTGCTTCAAAACGCGGGGCCGGTTTGAACCACCATCGTCCAACCTGTGTTAGGAGTCACACGTTAAAAGATAAGTCCTCGTTAGTCCTCGCACAAGTTTCCACTTTTGAGAGTTGTCGTTCGTATCGTGAAACTGATTTTAAAAGATTATTGGAAGACTCTAGTGTCCGACCGTCACTGGTTTTTACAACCAAAACCGAATTTCGGCAACGGTCTCAGTTTCAACCGAAACTTCCTCCTTACAAGGATTATGTTTTGAGGAAAACAAAGAAAATATAATCAGTTTTGATTTTTTCTCCTTTGAAATATCATTAATGGTTTTTCGAAATTATTCAACATAAAATTACTTATTTAATTTGTTACCCAATATCACAATAGGTACTTCATATTTATGTAATGAACAAAGTAAGTCACGACATGATTAGGCACGTGGACAAGGCGAAATGTTTTCGTCACTTGTATGAAATTCAACGCGCCGAATATGCTCGATCCTAGCGCGAGAACTCCCGAATGCAGGTTTGGTACCGAAATCCGTTTTTTTGCCGAATGTCAACCGAACTTTCGGTCGGACACTAAACAAGTCGTCTTTTTTTGTAGAGGAAATCAAAGTTCTATGAATCTTTTTGGAATTTACCACAATCTGAAAAATGAAGATTGTAATGTAGTAAACTGGAATAGAAAATTTTAACACTACGTGATGTTGATGATCATAATCTTGGGAACTTTATATTGAAAATCTTCACGAACGTACTTGTTAATACAACTTTCAAATTTATGTTTCTAAATCTTATGACATTCTTCTATCATTTATAGTTGTGTTCCGCAAAAAAAACTGCAAAAAGAGATTTCCATGCTAGCACTCACCAAAGATTCTATTATTAAAAATGTTCAATCAAAACAGGAAATAACACTATGGCTAATACAATCACTCTTGGTGATCGTACTGCTGCTAATGGGATCGATATAATACTCATATTATATCCATGGTAAACGTGTTCAATAATAATCACATTGAAATCTTGAAAATCTATAAAAAACAGGCTGAACTTGATAAAAAAAAGGGGTCTGGTCCAGAGGGAATTCCACTTTCTTTTTTTAAAGCATTTAACTTTATTTTATCTCGCTCACTATTTTCATTATCATCAGACAAATTTCCGAACTACTGAAAAACCTCGTATGTTATCCCCATATATAAATCCAAGTGCACTTGGAACTGAAAAGGAAAAACAAAGCCAGTGCCGAGACTTAGCAGGGCCATAGCAAAAAGAAAAACCGGGGGGGGGGAATCCAAATTATCCCAACTCCACCAGCAAAATTTTCCAACTTTCAAAGAAATGAAAGCTGAGATAGTTACTACTATAATCTATTTTCTTACTTAGCCATTCAAAGATTTGCTGAATGCTTATGCCCGTTAGGGTATGCTCAAACGAAAATAAATTTTGGTGATTATAAAAATAATAATGGAAATTATTCTACTTTGGACCAAGGTTCTTGGTCTTCCACCATGTATAGGAATATTCAATATAATGAAAGGAAACAACACTTAAATAATATTGTGCTTATTGTTTTCTACTATTATTTTTTCTATCTTCCCCAACTTTTCCAAGTGGAATAAACAGCGAAAAGTTGGCATTTTTGTAAAATGGTCTCCTCCAAATTTGTGGACTGTTTCCTTACTTAGGAGGAATTAAACTCTTTTGAAGATTTCAAACATCTCGGAATTCTCTTCATGTTATGCATGAGGTAATAAGAAAAGGGAAAGAACCAGGAGAAGGTTGGGATTTCCCCTCTCCTTTTATTTTTTCAATTTTTATTCATTTGTTTACTATTATTTTTTTTTATCTTCATGGCCCAAAATCTCTCAACTTTTTCCCAAGTCGAAAAAGCAGGGCCGTCGCCCCACCATGGCGACGGCCCTGGACTTGAGAGTCAGATAGATTACGGCCCCGTCGTCGAGTTATACTTACAACTTCAGTTTCAAGTGGTTCTTGAAAATAGCTTCAAAGCAGAATCCGGAACATATGCTTCTGCTTTGAAACCATAATCCATGAAGGCACCCCTTGTAGTTTCATCATTTTTGGAAGCAGAGATTTGATTTTTGGTACAAGCCTAAGCCTCTCGTCCACTGGAAGTGGAAAGATGCGATAAGTTGCGAAATCAATTCGCTAGAACTCGCACGAAAATTACGTTGTGCTTTCAGCAGTGGGTGGTTGTTAGAAGCACCAGTAATGAGTAAAACACACTTTGAATGACTGACTACTTGAACTCAACACAAATAAAAGTTATTCTCACCTTACTATGAGTTTTATTCGAACAGAAACCTGTGAGCTTGGGATTACAACACAAATGTTTATACCGGGTGTTCCATTTCAGACGAGCCACCGGGTATATTTCTTTTTCCATAGTGAGTGGAAAAGTTTCCCGAAACACGTCGAATGATTTTGTTTGGTGGACATCTTTTGACGTATATTTTAGGCTTGAATGAGTGATACTTTATTTGAAAGGTCTTGGAAGCCTCTTTACAACGGTGTATGAAAAACTTGAATTTGATGAACCGTTTTCGTCAAAAATCTATTTTATAGCTCAAATGAGGCACTTTGAATAATTTTATTATTTTTACAATGTACAAGCCTATTTTTATCAAGTCCTTTTTACAAACTCAATCATCAAAAAATTACATTCTTGAAAAATTTAATTGTGTTATCGTCATGCTTGCAATCAAAAAAATCAAATCTGCTTGTTTAAATCCAATGTTCAAATTGTCCTCCATTGACTTGCATACAATAATACTTTCTCTCAAACTAATAAATAAGAAAACAGCAAAACATTTCCTTATCTTGCCTTAATTTTTTTGTGCTTAGGTTATTATCTGGTTGTAACGTTTCTTCGATCATTTCAGAATTGAAATCAATCTGTGGAGTTACTACTTTGCTGATTTGTTTAAAATTTCAAAAAATATGGTGTACACATTGCAAGAAC
>WOGP01008781.1:0-11045 GCA_015342065.1 Leptinotarsa undecemlineata
ATATTAGTTTGGTGTTTGGGTAATTGATCAAAGAAGTTATTCAACTTTCACACCAAAGGTTCCAATCCCATAGTTATACAAGCAATAACCAAAAATATAAAAACATTGAAATATTAATACAAGCTGAAAATTAAAAATTACGTCGTGACGTTACTTGGTTTTGAATCTTCTAATTTTCATGGTTAATTTTTTGTAAATAATATTTTTTATTTTCAGCTTGTATTAATATTCCTATTTTTTATTTTTTTTTTGTTGTTGCTTGTATGTTATTTCTTTGTAATTTCAGTTTTTTGTTTAATAAAATAGTTATTTATTCGGTTAATCTTTTGAATTTTTTTACAGATTCATTCAGGGATTTCAAACCAATTTATATCTTATCAGGCAATGGGAGTCCGAACTGATGAACTATATCTCAGAATCTGAAGTTTTGGTTGGAATGTCTAGAATTATCGATTTCCACTGCCACTCGAATGTTGATTCGATAAAATGACTTTCCATATGGTCAATCAATAAAATTGTTTTGAATCATTTTTTCCTGTCCTTAGAGAGGAAAAAATGAGAGGAGAGAATGAATACGGTTATTCAGTTTTTCGTTAACCAGTCGACACGGACATAATCATTCATAATTCTTCTAGCTATCCATATCTACATCAAGAAGCAGCATCTGACAGTAACACTCAGACTGATGAATTTTACTTTGTATGGTGGAAATGTTATAAAACAACTAAAAAAAATTACAGAACATCGACTCATTCAGAGTATATATATTTTTGAGTTCTCACGAAATGAACATATGAACAAAGATTGCACATTTATGTACAATTGCACTATTATCTGAAATCCAAAACACAAAACATAGTTGGGGAGTTACAAACGAAAGTACATTTGTTAGTTATTCCGTGTAGAATATTTTTTAATAAAATATAATTTCAAATTATTCTATAATAGTTGATAAATTCAACCAGTTAATATACTTTTCAATTAACGTTATGTTAATTAAATATTATGTTATGTTCAGTAAATATTATTTTTATTATCATTATTCATTATATTCACAAATATCTCATATCAAAACAGTTCCCCAAATGGAATTATTAATTAGGAATGCCATGGTGAAAATGAATTCAGAATATTTAAACAGATGTCATTTAACGTAATTAAGTGAACATTTTATCAGGTTTTCACTGAACAGTATTTTCACTAATATTGCCTAATTTCATCATATATACGTGGAATGTCCTGAAAATTCAAATGTTGTGGGCTAGGAGACAGTGTGTATGAAAGAGCCAGGCTTTAAAAGAGCCGATGTGATTTTCTACCACTTACCAAAATCAATTGATGGATGTAGCCGTTACTACGTGGTAGGAAATCATAACTAAGAAAAGAGAAATGAAACTCTCTATGTTTTTACCACTTTCATTTGTAACTAACGTTACTGCAGATTCGTTCTATTTGGACATTTTCAAACTTATACAATAAACTAACAATAATTCATTATATTCGCCATTATATATCACCCCTGTAGGTACTAATAGAACTAGAGGTGCTTGACTTGATTGAATATCTGAATTTACAGTTCACAATGCGGATGTGTCAATTTGAAAACCGGCGAGTAAACTAAATCGATTTGATCATTTAACAGGTTGCACCCGCAATGTTTATGATTGTAAATTTCCAAGAATTCTAAATAATTGACTTTGTAACACTTCCTTGCATAGTGCAAAATTTCCGTATCGTTTAGGTTAGGAAACTTGTGGTTGCATGCCAAGGAATGGTTTGAAAACGTCGAATCATTTTTTCCTTGTTTGAAGGACATTTCATGTTCAGCATACCGTTTTTGGAAATTTTGACCACATTGCCCCACATAAACACTATAACACTTCGGATACTTAAACTCCAGATTTCTCCAGCTTGTCCACCTAATCTTTGGCATTAAAAAGGAAATAATATAACTTGGCATATGGTGTGAATAGAACTTCCACATTGTTTTTGCTGGAGAAACCCGCAATTATCTCTGTTCTTATTCCAAATATGCTAGAGTTACACATTTCTTGACTTCTGGTTGTTTGACCAGAGGGTAGGTATATTAATCTGTAAGTGAATTCACGGCTTTGTTTTCTGAAACCATTATTTTAACCTGTCGGTGTAATGATATCAATTTCACTAGCTAGATTGTTAGTACACAAAGGCAGTGAGAATGCTCTGTGCAACATTGAATTGTTGGCTGTCAATTTATTTCTGTCTGGAAGGAAAGAATCGCTGGGGATGGTATTGTCTGACTATCTTGGTTTTCCGAAAACATTGGACCTAAATTTATTCTGATTGTGTGTAATGGTCAGGTTTAAGAAATTTATCTGTTTTTCTATCTCTGTCTTGAGTATGAACTGAATGATACTATTGAGATTATTCATGAATGTCAGGAATTGGTTCAGCTGTCATTCAGTACTTCTAGAATATAGTTTACATATCTGTACCAGAAATTATTATGTTTTTTACCCAGGTCGGAATTCACTATAGTGGTCTCCAAGTTGTTCACAAATATATCTGCTGAAATTGGAGTAAAAGGTAAACCTTCATCCTGTTATTCTCTTTATAAAAGAGGATAACCCCATAAGACAGGTAGTGACGTATATAAACAGTCCGGTAAGAGAACTAGGAATTCGTCTTAACAAGTTGTTCAAAAATATTACCAATTTCGTCCCACCTTACAGCATTAAAAATTCACAGACTTTAGTAGAAAACATAAGGAACCAAACCACACCACATAATTCAATTTTAGTTTCATTCGATGTAAAGACCGTACAACGAGTGTAAGCCTCTCGTTTTAGACATATTAGATCAAGCCAAAGTGGACCATATCACTTCCTTTCAAGTTTCAACAGCTTTCGATGTGTGCCTGAATCAGAGGTACCTACAGTTCAACAACAAATTTTATAAACAGGATGCAAGTTTACCAATGGGCTCACCCTCTTAGTCCACTTTTAGCAGACATATTTATGAATAACTTGGAGACCACAATAGTAAACTCAGACCTGGGCAAAGAACATATTTATTTTTGGTACAGATATGTAGACGATATTTTCGCCTGTTTCCGAGGTACTACACGACAGCTGAACCAATTTATGCCATTCATGAATAATATCAATAGCAACATTCAGTTCCCACTCGATACAGATATAGAGAAACCGATAAATTTCTTAGACCTGGCCATTACACACAATCAGAATAAATTTGAGTTCAATATTTTCAGAAAATCTAGCTGTACAGACATCACCATCCCAAGCGATTCTTTCCATCCAGACAGTCATAAATTAGCAGCCTACAATTCAATGTTGCACAGAGCAGTCTCACTGCCTTTGTCTGCTAACAATCTAGCTACGGATATTGATATAATTACATAGATAGATCATAATAATGGTTTCATCGAAGATACTATCCAGAAGTTGGACAGGAAACAAAGCCGGAAATTCAAATACAGAATAATATAGCCTCAGGTCAAACAACTAGAATTCAAGAAATGGGTAACGCTAACATATTTTGGAAAAAGAACAGAGATAATTGCGGGTCTCTTCAGAAAAAACAATGTGGAAGTGGCATTCAGGCCACATGCCAGGTTATCTCATTTTCTTTTCAATGCCAAGGTCGACAAGTTGGAAAAATTTGGAATTTATAAGCTTAAGTGCTATGAGTGTAATTGTGCATGCTGAACATGAAAGGTACTTTAGACTAGGAAAAAATTATTCGACGTTTACACACCATTCCTTGTCATGCAACAACAAGTTTCCGAATCCAAATGATACAGAAATTCTGCACTATGCCAGGAAGGGTTGCGAACTGAATTATTCAGAATCCTTGGAAATCCACAAGCATAAATATTGCGGGTGCAACTTACTCGCCTGTTTTTAAATGGGCACATCCGCATTGTGAACTGTAATTTCAGGTACTCAATCAAGTACTTCTATTTCTATTAGTACCTACATGGGTAGTATATAATGGCGAAAGTAATAAATCAGTGTTATTTTATTTTATAAGTTAGATAATGTCCGTATAGGACGAAACTGCAGTAACGTTAGTTACAGATAAAAGTGGTAAAAAACATAGAAAGTATCATTTTCCTTTACTTACCGAAATCTTACCATAATTACATTTCATTGTATGGCAACACTGAATAGCTGTCATCTACAAACATTTAACAGTTCTGCGAAAACGAATGGCGTCGGTAGACCACATTGAAAATTTCAGGACCAAAAAGTATTTTTTTTTCGTTCACTTAATTTGTTTTACAAAGGAAAGTGCACCATGAGTTGATAATATTGATGTCATAATGTTTACGCGAAATAGCTGTATTTTGAGGTTACAACTTGAATGACAAAACAGGATGCAGCACTGTTTCAGCTCCTCCTGAAATGATCGCTGGAAAAGGGTCAAAACAAATTGGACAAGTTACTTCTGCTTATATTTCCACCTCATCGTAGCTATAGACTCCAACCTCTGGATGTTGCGGTTTATGGGCCTTTCTAAACGAGATATTGAATAGTTATGAATGAGTGGATTGTGATTTATAACTGATAAATAACTGATTTTCACAGATGTGAGCAATTTTACAGTTTGATAACATTTATATTATATATATTAAGTGATTTTTATTTGCTGTAAGGCTATTTACAAAGACGTGTCATACACATGTTGTCTTGAAAGAGACAATTTCCTTTTTTTCTTTAAGTTCTCATATTACTAATTTCTGTCATATTATCTAATTTTATTTTGATTGGATAACCATGACTATTGAACTAATTATTTACAAAAAGCAAATTTTTTCAATAACCATCACCTGAAGTTAAATTTTTTTGATGTTTTTCAAAACTGGTTCTTTCATACAGACTCTCCTTTATGTATATACGATTAGCGATTTTTCCGTTTTTTATATAGTACACTCGACTTTAACATAAGTAGTTCACAGTGTTTTGCGTGTTCACCGCTCAAAAATACTTGAAATGTTGACAGTGGCATACGGTGATTGTGCTGATTGAGAAAAATGTTCACAAATGTGGTACAGGCTTTGCACAGAAGGTCGAGAAGATGTGAATGACGACACTCGGTTAGGTTAGGTTAGGTTAGGTTGGGTCACTAGTTGAATAATGGATATATGTTTATGACATCGGAACCAAAGTCCAATCGTCCCAATTGAAGAGCCCAATTGAAGAGCTTGGACCAAAATAGCACACCAAGTTCGATTAAATGTCAAGTTGTGCTCACTCGTTTCTTCGATTACCATGGCGTAGTGCATCAGGAATTTTTGCAACATGATCGTACGGTTGATAAGAAGTATCATCTTGGCGTTATGCTGGTATTGTGAAAAAAAAAACAATTGATGGCTTTCCCATCACGATGATGCACCTGCTCACATGACATTGCTTGTTCGTAATTTTTGACATGCATCAGCCACCGTATTCACCAGATTTGGTCTCCTTTAAGTTTGGAGAGACCCATGAAAGGACGGCGTTATGCGACGATGGAGGAGATTAGAATTGAATTGTTGTGGGAGCTCGAAAACGTACTTCAGGTATATTGCTTATCAGAACTGCTTTGGGGATTGGAAAAAACCCTGGCACAAGTTGTATTATATCTGAAGGGGGCTATTTTGGAGGTGACAAAATAGAAATTGATGAATACATGAATATTTTTTGTAAAAAAATGAAAATTCACGTCATTTTCTGAACAGACAGCGTATGCCATGTATTCGAATATCTCATTCTCTCACGTTCAAATGTTTTTCATGAGACCGTAGCAAACTCAATTTTTTAATGCTTGAAATAATTTTCCATATTCCGATATAGATTGAGACGACTCTTCCATACAAGAAGAGGAATTGAAAAACAAAATTATACAATACAAGGTGCGGCTATAGTCCAGTCATTTAAGGTTTTATCTGCGGAAAAATTCCTACTGAGCTGAATTTTGGTATACTCCTTCATTATGGCGTTTCAATGAAGATGTGAATAATTGACATTGATACCGTGCCGGCTAAAAAAATGTAAAGGTCAATAGATCACGAAAATCAGTTTTTCGGGAATATCTCGCGACCTATGGCTCGAAAGTCAATAAAGGTCATGATAAAAATTATTCCTCATACAATTATCTACAGAAATGTCTCTTTCATTTTTCTGTAAAGTCAACAGTTTTCGGGGTAGAGCGCTGAGAATGCGACTATATTATGATGATGCATTCGTTTCCGCACCACCTTTGAGGTAGAATACTAGGCGCGTTTTTTCACATGGTTTCCCCTGTAGGCATAATCCATGAACTGTAATAATGTTTTTTTTTTATTTTATGCTCAATAATTTTTTATTTGTACATTGAAAAATAGGTATAACATTTTTGTATATAATTTTTTTTATATTCATTCGTCGTCGATATCCCCAATTTCAACTCCATCAAAAGTTGCTGACAAAACATCGAGTGGACCTATTGCTGTATTTGAATCAAGATCTTCATCATTTTCTTCACTAGTGGACTCTGCGTTTAAGCATGACTGACGACGACAATGTTCACAACCTTTAAAACATCACAATCTAATTTTTTTACATTCACATTAGCCGGCACAACCTTTTGTACAATTACAAAAGATTGTGTTTAGTAGATCGGGTGACGGTGGCAATAAAGTTGTTATTGGTCATAATATATTATTTTTCAACTCCCAACCCCATTGTTCAGGATCAGTTTCTTTTTCTAGCCAGGTTTGTATTTGATAATAGACTTGATAAATATACTGTTGAGCTGCTGAACAAGTGCGTGGTAATAATTGAAATTTCACAGCTGTGCTTTGTCTTGTTAGTTCAGCAAAGCTGCAGTATCTGTAATTGTCAATTGAATTTTCTGATTTTGGAGCACCGTACATTGCTAGTTGAAAATGTATTCCAGCATTGACAAGGAAATCTCGAGTGCAATTTTCTTATTGGAATATTTCTGCAGAATTGTGTAAATCGGGTCTTTTTTCAAACATATTCATGACTTCAATTTAAGTAGGTTGATCAAGTATTTGTGTGCGTGCTATGAGAAGTATCTCTAGATATATGTCTACGCCAACGATAATTGTAGTATTATTAATTGATTATTCAATTGCTGTTTCAACTATCTAGACGTCAGCTTCATCACATTATTGTCTTGTAAAAATACCAATTCTTTCGAAATTCTCAATGAGCATTTCAATTAATTTTCTTTTGTTAAATCGATTAGATAAAAATATTTCTGGTATGAGGATTGATTTTTATAATCACTTCATTGACCTCCGAGTCATAGGTCGCGAAATATTCGCGAAAAACTGATTTTCATGAACTTTTGACCCTCACATCTTCATCAAAACGCCATAATGAAATGTATACCAAAATTCAGCTCAGTGGGAATTTTTCCACAGATTGAGGTTTAGAAAACCTAAAATGACTGGATTATTATTAAACAACGAGACTACGCGTGTAGAGGGCGCCCTAGAGGGGTGGGGAAAAAAACGAGTAGTGCGTTGGGTATCTGGGAACCTTCTCTTTTCACGTACCAAAACACGTTCCCGTCACTATCATAATATTTGTGCAGTAGCGGTTTGAAACGAACGTGTTTTTTTCTCGTGCCGAAAACCATGTGTGACGAAAAACAGGAGCAACGTATCATACATTTCTCGTTAAATTGAAAAAAAAAATCCGACTGATTGCTATGAATTGTTGCAGGAGGCCTATGGAGATAACTCTCTATCTCGTACGCGTGTTTATGAGTGGTGTAAGCGCTTCACTTAGGGCCGAGAGAGCAAGGATGTCCAAATCAAAATTCAAGGCAATGTTGATCATTTGTCTCGACATTAACCAATATGTTTCGGCATAATCATATCGCTTGAATTGCAATGGCTCTTTCTCAAAAGCTTGGAATATTATTCCGAATCAGAAAATTATACACACCTCAGCAACTTTTCATACTTTATATAGCTCAGATAGATCAGATTGAAGAAGGATTGGAGATTTGTCTGTCTTCTATATATATTTTCACGGTAGGTATTCACATTTGTTTCCACCAAGAGTGGTACATATCAGAAATACACGACGGACTGTGGCTGCTCATTGTTTTGGGATTCAACTCAGTACACTTCAAACTTCACAGTTTAATAACTCTTTCATCTGGAGAACTGCATTCATGTGGAATAAACTTCCTGATAATGTATTTCCAAATGGATTTAATCTGCAGCGATTCAAATCCAATGTTAATCGCTACAATTGCACAGGCATCGCTCTGAGAGCGTCTTAAAAATTTCTATGGTCTATTTGAGTCTATGGAAGCGGTAAAGCAGAAAACGGCAGATCTTAAAGGCCCTCACCAAATAAGACTTCAAACACTCCCTCGATCATCAGAAAAAACCTATGGAAAGGTGTGTAGCGAGGGTAGGGGAGCATATTGAAGGGAAGCATTCCAATGTACAACTATTTCTACATTAATAGTCGGACCTTGTATTGTGCATTAAATATAATATGGAAACTTTACCTGGATAGTACACAGCTTCTTTTCTGACGGTATAGTTAGCTTGGGGGATATGTAATTCGCAAGAAAATTCTTCAGGCGCTTCTAGAAAAGGGATTTCAGCTGTGGCCTTTATATCAAAAAGGCCATTCTTCTCAAACACGTGGATTTTGGAATCGTTTACTTCGCTGTAACAAACATAATAATATGCCTTTCAATTCTGTACTTTGGAATATATAATATGCTATTACAAAAAAATCTATATTATGTAACATAACCTTTCCATCTGCATAAATCACAAAAGTGTTCAATCTCATACTTTTTTTACTGAAATACTAACTGAATGGTAATTTTTATTTTCCATTCAGTGTACATATCATTTGTATCAGTATTCAAATGATTTTCATTGTCACTGAAGTGAACATATAATTTACAATATGAATACAACAAAAAGCCTTGGCCTTCTACTTCTCCCTCGTGATACAAAAAATGTGGGAATCTTTCAAAGAAAAAAATGAAGCAACCAATTTCAAAAATTAACTCTATACAAAGATATGTAGATTATACAAAGAAGTAACTTCCAGACAGAAACAGGAAGATCAAGCCCTTTCATATAAACATTGAATTACACAAAAAAAACTTTCCGAACAATTACTTTCATATGAACGCTGAATTATACAAAAAACACTTTTCTATACTTCATTTGTATTCCAAACATTCGTAATGGGATCGAATCAGATATCATTCACAGGATTCCTACACAACATAATCAATGAAAGAAGTAAAATTTAACTCATATGTAACACTGTCATCCTCACTGGTAGACATATGACGTTTCGCCGTGAGACACTTGCTTTATCGATTCTTCAGTACCAAATCTGGTTAACAGTATTAAAAAAACACTCAATTCGTTCATAATTACGACTTTTTGTTACGGAATGAGTGGAATCCACCCATGTCATCGATGATGGTACGTAAATAATATGCATTCGCTGATTAAATCCCAGCCATAGAGTTAATTTTTGAAATTGATTGCTTCTTTCCTTTTTTCGGTAGATTACCACATGTTTTGTATTAAGCTGGAGAAGTATAAGGCCAAAAACTTCCTTTCTCAAAAATTAATCGCTGATAAAAAATGTACCTTGAAAATCGAAAATACTGTGAGAAATAGAAGTTGAATATAAAATGATATTTGTCAACAGATATTGGTAAATGGAAGAAAAGAGAATGGTAGTATTATCACTTTACGCCTGATAAAAAACCAAGTCTGCCATTTTGCTCATGACGATGCATACGAAGGAACCTTATCGACTCTCGAACTCTATCAAAAACACCAGGAGCATTTCTGATGAATGTCTGGAGCCGTTTGTAGTAATTGGTATATGGCCACTGTGCCAATTCACCACTGAAGTATAATTATAATTATAAATATAAATTAATTTATAATGATTTTATGGAAATGATTGTGCCGTTCAATTGATGCACAGAACTATTATTGCTTCACTGTTTGGTATACTAGTTACAACTCCAATTATAGAACCGAAGGATTATAATAGAGTTTGTATATAATGAGAGAGGTTTTGACTTTTGCTAAAACTTTATATATTTCGCTGTCTGAGAATATGAAGATATTTCTAGTCATCTTATATTTTTACTGTCATTCAAACAAATCATATCGTTAACCCAACATAAAATGAGAGGAAATCAAAATAACGCGAATAAAAAGGTCAGCGAAACGTCGGAAAACCTTTTGTCAATAATGAAATCATTTTATACTTTTATTACACTGTTTGGAAGCTTTGGTGTAGTAATGAATATTAATGGAGTTTTATCCCAACACAAAACCGTTGTTTTCAACACCTCGACACTTATTTCAATCACCAAGTGATCAAGAGGAAGATTAAATTTAAATATTCCCCCAATTAATAATTGATCATCCTCTTCAACCCATGGGTTGGGCTACCTATCGGGCGCGTCCTAAGGTGGTGGATAGGGGAACGGCCAGGGGACTGGAAGCCCTGTCCAGGAAGCCTTACGAACGGGATCACCGGCCTCCTGATCAGTGGCAGAAATAAGTATGGTGAAGGAAACTAAAACTCCCCAAAACTCTTTGCGGAACATGCCACCGTGGACCAGCCTACCCAAGCTAAGGTGTAAGGAATCGTGTCGACAGCTGAATGGCCGCTGGTTGATATGTGGTAACAAACAATCTCCTTGGGGAACCCGGCGAAACCTCATCGTAATCAGCCTTCCTTTGGTAATGCGAGGCTCTGCCAGAGGTGACCGACTCTTCCCTTGCTACTCGTTAGAACACACATACATGAAACAAACAAACAGACACAACAAAAACCAATCCCAAGGCTGGACAGAAGTTCTCATCTCAATATATGGCGGTGGCTGGGGATAAACAGAAATGTCTACCCCAATCTATCGCTCGGAATGAGGCTGGACATAGCAAATCACCTCGTGATGGAATACAAAGGCCAAGGCGTAAAGAGGTAGGAGTGTCAACTATAAGTGCACCCTCCTCCTCCCCCATTCCACCTCCA
>WOGP01008782.1:0-11044 GCA_015342065.1 Leptinotarsa undecemlineata
ATGATTTATTTAATTTCGAAGAATTTCCAGTACATTGTAACTCCTTTTTTCTCGGTTCCGTCATCACACTGAATATTACAAGCGCGATTAATTGTTTGAAACCTTCAAACTGTTTAGATGCCCAAAATTTCAACGCTCGTATCATCAGGAAAATCCTGCATATTATAATTTCGCCTTTTACAGGACTGGCCAACCTCATATTTGAGACAGGTGTTTTTCCTGACGCTTTCAAGAATGCGAAAGTAATACCAGTTTTCAAGAAGGGTGGCTCATGTTCCCTGGGCAATTACAGGCCCTATCTATCATCTCTATTTTATCCAGAGTGGTTGAAATAATAATGAAAAATCGTCTGTTTGATTACTTCGAGAGTTACAACTAATTTCCCCAGCGTCAATGTTCAAAAACATCAAATCATCAAACAAAAATCGTTATACTTCTCTAGCTGTCTTTGATGTTGTTGGATCTCTTATTGAAGGCTTTGAGAAAGTTGTGCACACTGCCATAACGCCTAAGACTCTTGATTGTGTATGACACAGTATACTTCTTAAAAAATTGTATTATTATTGAGTTAGAGGGGTATCTCTGTCACTTATAGAATCATACCTTTCAAAAAGGTATCAAGCGGTTTCGCGTTATGATGTTACATTAAATGTTGAACCTGTTGAGTACGTTGTTTCACAGGGTTCAATACATAGGCTCCTGCTCTTTGTTATTTAAGGTAATGACATATGTAATTTCATGTCTCCCTATAAATCCATTCTCTATACAGACGACACAACTTTAAAATAAAACGATCAATCATCTTCAAACTTTCAACAAGTAATGGAAGAAGTTGAAAATCAAGCCAACACTTTGTTTCTAGCAAATAAATTAAAATTGAATAGTGACAAAACTCAAAATCTTGAGTTCATCACTGTAGGTCGAGCTAACAAAAGTGTAAAATTACTTAGCTCTACTCTCGACAGTACTTCATTTTGTCATCATTCCACTCACACATCAGCTACGGTGTTGTTCTCTAGGGGAAATCTCCTGGTTCGATGAGGATTTTCAGACTACAGAAAAAACTGTAAGAATACTGGCAAGTGCCGTTTTCCGGTAGCACTGTAGACCATTATTCAAAAAATTACGTATCATGCAGTTGCCAACAATATATATTTATCAACTGGAAATCAGAAAAATTGCTCGGTTACTAGAGAAATAGTCTGACATACACCAACACTCCACGAGAAATGCGGACAAGGTAAGAACATGCCGTTATCGTTTGACCAGATCAAAAATGAATTCTGTTGATTACGATATTTTCCACTCTCTACCAAATGACTTTAAAGAACTCAGTATCACCAAATTCAAAAGAGCTATCAAGGAAATGCTACTCAACCAATGTTTTTACTCAGTCTCAGAATACTACGATCATTTTAGGACTATTTACGTCAGCTATGTCTACTAGAGATGTAACATACTCACCGGTATCGATTGTAGTATAGTAGTTTTTGAATACCCCTATTTTCATTGGTGAATATTTATTTGTTTATATATGTACTTAGGCAAACCCTGCGTTACTTAATATTTTAACATTTTTACATTTTAATTCTTTATTTTATATGTTTATTTAAGCGAGCTTATACACTTGAATTGCTGCGAACATGAAAATGTAACGTAGTTAATAAACTTTTCTATTATATTATATTCATTGAGATATGCAACTTCCTGCTGATGGTGAAGAAGTGCATCCGCCGTCGATGTCCTGGAATCCAAATGGAATGACGAAACAAGTGTGCAAAGGTCTTCATTTCCTGTTGAATACACTTTTTAATCATTTCATTACAAACTTTTGATTAGAATTGTTTTCCAAACTTTGAGCCCGTTTCTTGTGAGGTCTGAACTGAATCAATCGTTTATTCTTTTGTATCAGAAATGTTTTGTGAATTATTTCACCAACTTCTTCTCTAGTATCTGTGTCCAAAGTTTGGAATTTTATGTCATTCCACTCTACTGTTTTCTATACTCTCAGTATAACAAATGAGTCAGCCTGAAACACAACCTTTGTCATACAAATTACTAATGGCAATAATTGTTTTCTCCTCTTCACAAGGTTGTCAGTTGTGCGATCATCTATGAGAATTACTTGAAAACTGTCTGTGGCAGTATTCTCTTAAGTACAACCTATCGAATCTAGTGTGCAAGGGATAATTGCAACTAATTAAATCAGAGGAGATGTAATTAGTAGACGTTGTTAATGTGGAACTATCTGTCAGTCATGAATACACCTGTCGGGAGTTAAATGGCGATCGGGGACATGACAGGTCCGGATTACCCATGAGGCCAACCTAAGCCATGCTCTAGGGCGAAGACTATCGGGGAACGCAGTTCACGGGATTAAAACAAATTTTTTTCATCAATTGAATAAAAACACAACACAAAAAATAATGAATAGTTCAATGAAATCCATGAATTTCAAACACGTCAAGTATCAATGGATACAGTTGTGACTGTTTTGTCCATATGTCATTGAAATTACTCTCAATGTATAATTAAAACTTTATTCACAAAGTATACAGATAAGAGTACAATTGAAAGTATATGAATATTTGTGTGAAGTAAGTATGGCGTCCATGGAGTAGAAACTACAAAACATTTTATTAAATTTTGTGAATTTGGTGTCATACTTAAATAAATTATATTTCGGCTTGAGGTAAAATAGGCCGAATAAATACTAGACAAACAAAAGATAAGAAAACTAGATGAAACCTTGGACAAATATTACACGTTTCATAAGAATACAATATTAAAGTGCAGATAGATAAAATCTTACGGAATATGAATTAAGCATATGGAATAGAAGCATATGGAAGTAAGTAGGATATGGAATATGCTACTTACAATACAGTATGAAATAACTTTGGAGTAAATTTGACTAACAATAACTTATTTCACTCTAACTGATTTTTTTTTAATTGTTAATCTTTTTCGAAAATGTGTTTTCTTATTTGTTTTTTGAATACTGGTTTGGAATAAAAATCTTTTATTTTGTGAGGTACAGTGTTATATAATTTAGTTACCATGAAAGAGTATGCTATTTGTGAAATTGACTTTTTAACAGTAGGATAGGTTAGTTGGTCGCGATATCGTGTGTTATAGTCGTGGTTTCGTGATGATGCTTCATTTTAGCTGAAAGGTCACTTCACATTTGTGAAATTCAATATAATTGTCTTATATCCACAACTTCACACTCTCAATACAGGAGATCTGACGAGAAACGTGAATTTCTAGATATGATCAACTTCATGAATTTCCTTTGTAATACCTTTAAGGGACTGAGGTGTACACGCAGAGCTGATCCCTATGCTGTTATACCATATCTCAAATGGCTCTCCCCTAGGGAACTATATAATTGTTTAAGTTCTTTGTGAGATAAGTGATTTTTCATTAAACGAAAGTTGTGAAGCATTGTTTGCAGTTTTTTTATTATATTTTTTATATGAGAGTTCTACCTTAAGTTTCTATCTATGATATTATAATCATAATTATAATGAATACTCATATGTGCCAGAATAGGCTGCGAATATGTCAGATACAATAAAAATGGATAGTACTTACTAGTAAGTACTAGTAGATCTGAGGGTTTCATTGGGGTACTCTTTCACAGTAACGAAACATACTAAAACATTTTTATGCCTTTAAAATATAAATTCAACTCAGGTTCATTATTTACTCCTCTATGAATACTGATTTTGAGCTGGTATATTTAAGGATTTCATGAAGCGTGGTTGAACATGCTGATTCATCAACTTCGAAAAAGAATGAAGAAATTTTATGTGCATTTTCACTTATATGGGATTTTCAACTCAATCGATGATCTACAATAGTTCTGAAAACTATTGATTACGATCAGAGTAAATAGTTTGATTTCAGACATTAAAATCCAATGAATCATTTTCCTTTGCTTGAGAGTAATTGATTCTGACTTTTCTGAAATTCAATTTCAGTTTGCTGACTGAGGAATACGCCTCCATGTCCCTTATATATACTCATATTGAATGAACTGTGTCGTTTTTATCATTCACTCTCACACCCAAGCTGGCATCAACTGCAACCATCATTGTTCTGAGTGAAGAGTGATTTGGTAGAGGTCGGTTGTCTCTCTCTCACTCTCTCTCTTTCTCTAATTTCTGTGGCCACTGCTTCTCACTCTAACGCATTTGGCTAGGTTCCTCGAAGCCATCGTGAACACAAGCTCGAAAGGCCTTCAATGAGAAAAAACCCAAATCGAAAATACCGCTTAACATATGTTCGTACCTATTACCGAACTGACAACCTCTGTCCATGTTCAGCCTTGTTACAAGCATAGGGGGCCGTCAGTCCTTCACTTCAATATTCATTTTAGACTCCACTCTGGCCACGATATCCACGTGTCATCTTTGTGGACGGTCGTTATCGGCACAATCGACCTCGGCCGCAATCGGAGAGGAAGTCGTGGTAAGTCATTCTGAATTGAAAGGAGGGAACCAAGTATGCATCTTTGAGGCACACCTTCGTGATTATCCAGCAGTATTTTTTTACTGTTGCTTTATATTTGCGGAATAACACGGTATAAGTTCAAGATTTCGACTACTGGACTCATAGCGCCTTAATTTCAGTAATAATCCGCAATCTCCGCAATCCTGAGATTTCCACAAATCAAAAAACAACCCTGGTCACCCCGTTTCCGTAATTTAGACTTTCGACTACATCCTTTATGAATTGGAATGTGGTCTGTTGATTTATTTCTCACAAAACTTCTTGATGTTGCTCTAAATACTATTATTTCAACATAATTTACCATTCAAGAGTAAATGATTCTACTATCTTAAATTTGATAACACGAAAATAGATATCGTTTGCGCTGCTAGTTTTATAAATAGAAACCAAATTGTTTGCTCTCAAATAATAGTTTGATTTTCTACAGATTTGTCAGTGTGCCTCTTTCGTCTATGATATGTATGGATTAGCCTTTGATTAATTCCATAGATAGCGTATTTTTGAGGGGTGATATGATAATCATTTCCTAATCAGGCCTGAAGGCAGTTGAGTTCAACATTGCATGCGTAGTTTAACCTAGCACCACTAATAAGATCCATTGTAATTCGAAAAAATGCTGCCGAGTGTTGATTATGATTGCTTCATTTCTGAACAACAGTATTTGGATCAGCTCAATAAAATCAGAACAGGAATGAGATCAGGAAGCTTCTTGAAATCCTAGGTCAATACAGTATTTCCTATCTGAATTTTCCAAGAACTAAAATTGCACGGGTCTGTGAGACTAAACGCGAGTATAGTGAAAAATTAACACTCCAAACTAGTTATCAACTTTGTTTTTTCTAATAACAGTCAAAGATAATATTTTTCACATTATTAAAAATCAACGTCCGTAGGGGCAACATTCAGAATATGGTCGAGGACGTAAAATATTTAGTAATCCGGACCTGGCTTGACTTGTGAGTTCTAGGATCTTAGGTAGATGCCTTCCCCGGGGAATGGAGACATGCAGGTACTTTTGTTGAACGAAGACGATTTGATACGGCTATTGCACGCCCTTCTGGGCCTCAAGTTGTATAACCGATAGGCCCTTTGATGGGATTAATTCGAAGACGTTATGTAAGAGATTGAGTAATATGAATTTCTTTGAAAGTGTGTCCCCGTCAACCTTTCGAAATTTGTGTTGAGATGTTTCCTTGAATGATAGTTTGTCTGTACCTGAACACAAATGACAGAAGTAAACGATACAGATGACACAAAAAAGTCCAGTACTTGTTTCTAAAAATAATTCAACCCTGATCGGAATCCACTTGTGATTTATGTTCATTTTTCATCCACAGGGTGACGAAAATATTTAAAGGGGTGATTCTGAGGAATATTCTGTGGACTTTCATGAATATATCTTTAAAGCTTGATTTATGGCACAACTAGGCGTTGTTTTGGACGTTTTCACCTAAAACTTCATTGCGAGATTTTCACCTCAACACGTGTTCCACTATACAATAGATTCCTCATGATCGACACTTACGAATATACCCGAAAAAGCTATAGTATAATGAAAGACGTGTTGCGGTTCTGAGGTTGCTTTAACAGTTTTGTTCATTTTCATCTACTTTGAATAGTAATATTATGTGCTTGGGATTTGATGAAATGAACGAAGGTCGTTTTCGCCTGGTCCTGGTTGGCAAAGGTTCTACCAATGAGGAAGTTATCGAAGTGCTTGAGAAGATACTAGTCAGTTGCCGAGTGATCTAGGGAGTATGGTGGGTGAAAAACTTCGATGCTCTATTCGTTTTATTTTCGGATGGTGATTTGTTAATCTTGCGGACGAGCATTGTCCCGGAGTAGGATCGAACCTCTTCTATTGACCAGTGCTGGCTGATGTTGCTGCAATGTTTGCTACAATTCGTTGATTTTCTCATAATAGGACTCTGTTGTGATGGTTTGGCCCGGTTGCAAAAAGTTATAGTGAATTACAGCAGCCGACCACCATACAGTAACATGATCTTTAATTTTTGGACGGTTTTCGCCTTTGGGTAGTGCCTGGGTTGCTCAGCGTCCAACCACTGTCTTGAATGTTTCCTGTTCTAGAGAATCCACTTTTCATCACACGTGAGGATTCGCTCTAAGAAAAGATCTTTTTGGTTGCGCGAAAGCAAAGAAGAACAGACCTAGAAATGTGATAATTTCTGTCGATCGTTGAAATCGTGGGGTACTCATTTTTAGGCCTTTTTGACCTATTCAATATGATTTGAACCACCGAAAACCGCATGTGAGCAGACTCCTAGTTCTTCCGCTATCCCAAGAACCGTTTGTATATCAAAAATCGCTTAACGACATCTTATGGTAATAATCTGAAAATAGGCAAATAACTAAAATTGGAAAAAAGACTCAACAACAACATCGCCTGTCCAGTAACAGGGTTAGGTTAGGTTAGGTTTGAAGTGAATAGGTCTATTCGACCCTCCACCGCAACCCGCAAGGGTATATTGTGGGTCACACCTATTTAAACTCGACCAAATAAGCCCAGTTTTTTAACGAAGCTGATTAGTTTATATGGTGGTTTTTCAGGTCAGATAGTAAGAGTAGGACTCTGCCAAACTCTAAAAACCTGCTCCGGTCCCCAGCGGGGCAGGCATAGGTATATGCTCTGCTGTTTCATCATTTTCCCAAACAGAGGCGACACACACTGTCTTCCGACAGTCCGAGAATCTGCATATGATGTTTCAAATGACAGTGAACTGTAAAAAGGCCTGTTAGACATCGTAGTTCATCCCTACTGTAGTCTAACAACTATTTGGTATCAAACTTCGAAGTTTGAATAAACGCCTTGAAATGAGCCAATCCTGGAAGTTTCTGCCTGAGTAGCACAAAGTAATAAACAGATGTATGAATCAGTATGTCCGTAGCTAATGAAATACTCACAATTAAGTTACTAGATAGAAAAATCCAAATTTAGATGTATAGTTAGATATTAACTGAGAAAGAAATAACCTAGAGAATAAGCCAGAGAAAAGTTGGGGAAAAACAATTTTTATATAAAATGTGTTTCAATCTTTTTTGACATGACATAATATCAAAACAGGACAACTTTTGAAACAAAGTGATATTTGGCTGTCGATTAAGAATCTATATCAATGATCCAAAATAAAAACATGTTAACAAACTCAATTTTGACGAGCAGAACGATCAACAAATATTTTCTCCAGAATTTTCACGAATCTTTGTATATATTCAAAATACAATTTTTCGAAAGAAAAATTATTTGATTTTACCCAGTAACTTATCGAAGTAAACTAAAAATTTTACCCTTTCTACACTTGTATAAAGTTCTCCATTATAATTTAATTTTTTCTCTGTGGGACTGTGGGAGATAAAAAATTCCCAAAAAAAGTCGATGAAAAACTGATTTTTCTCTACAAAAATTACTTAAGTTGAATATTTACGAATAATTCAGTAATTATCATTTTGTAATTACTGTTTGAATAAATATATTTTAAAAAAATGTAAATAAATGAACTTCAAACGTTCAAGCCAGTCTCGTTATACCTACACAGTAGGTTAAATGGTATATCCGGATATAATCCAACGCCCTTCGTGGTATTAGCCAGGGGAGTGGTTATTTTCTGATAGGCGTCAGTCCATTCAACCTACTGTGTAAGTATATCGAGACTAGCTTGAACGTTTGAACTTCATTTCTTTAGATATGTTATTGCCAGTCTTCAAGCATAGCCCACTGACTAATAAAAAACAAATATATTTTGTTGAATAGCTACAGGAAGACTGTGATACTTCTTTGATACATTGTTTGATGCAGTAGGAATAATTAGTTTCGAAAAATTCATTTTAACGTATGAATGACAACCTAGAGAGATTCGTCCAAATTTTGAAATAGCTACATGATTTTTTTTTATTCGGAATAACGAATCATAGGGAATATGATATGTGAATTATTATTTCTCATGAAACTGAACTGTATTGAGAAAGCGATTTTGCTTTTCACGGCCGGAATGAGAAAATGTTTCATCTGCCACTGCAGTAGACATCTTCAGTTCAACACCGCACGCACGTTCAACTGATAATGTCTGTCGCAGTAAAGGACGAGACAGTTGATACTTTATGTTACATTCGGCCACGGCCTCCAACCCCAGATTTTTTTCTTTAATCATGAACGGTATCAACATTTACTCCTTATCAAAGAATTGTGACACTCATACCACTTCCGAATAGATTCGAAATAGTAAAAATCCCAGATAATAACAACCTGTATCAGGTCTGTTCAAAATATAAAGTGAATGTTCAATTTTCGCGGGCAACGTACAGCTGATACTGTGGACATAGCGATTTTTTTATTTTATTTATGTTAGTACACTCGTCTCGAACATATGTTACAACTTCAGATGATTGGCATGTTCAGTTTATTGGTAAGAGGCATGAAAGATAAAAGTATTCTGCGTGATCGCGGCTTCACGATATCAAAAATAATGGATCATAGCATTTGCATTTGCAAATTTCGTGTAAAAAATTTAAATGAGTCCGCAAATACTTGAAATGTTGACAGTGACTTACGGTGATTGTACTCTGAGTCAGAAAAATGTTTACAAATGTTACAAGCTTTTCACAGAAGGTCGCACATCAACACAAGGTAGCTTATCAACAACCAATGAATATGTAGAGAAAGTGTGAAAAATTGTTATGGAGAATCGTCGAATCACTATTAGAAATGTTGCTGGGGACGTTCGCTTTTTTTGTAAATTTTAGGCGTGAAGCGTGTGGGAGCTGGTTCCAAAATTGTTAAATTTTGATAAAAATCGTAGCATGAGCATCGCCCGTGTTGAATGACATCAAGGACGATAGAATCGTCTCAGTGCCACACACAGTTCTTCCCACATGTTCGAACGGTAGAAAACGTCCGGTATTACGGAAAAACAACTATTTACTTTTGCATGACAATAGTGCACCTCCTCACTCGTCATTGCTTCTTCGTAATTTTTTGATCAAAAGTGAAAATCCTCTTCGTACCTCGTATATCAGCACCGGGTAGTAGACCGAATGGAATTTCCAACGATCCCTTGGCAGTCTGTTGAACGTAATGTAAACATTTTTATTGTGTGGTACTATGTGAAGAGCCATCTACTTCTTGAATTTGAATTTAGAACTATTCACGAATTATAAAAATGAACTACAAAACACGGTTGTGTATATCAGTGGTTATATTTCTCAGTGGAACTTTGCTGGCTAGAATCCATTCACTACAAATTGATAAAAAAGACATAAACGAACAGTGAGTTGATTTGATATTTGTAAATGTCGTTATTTCGATTGAACTGTCCAGATAGTTGATATGAAAGAGTATGTGGGAGCCTTTGTAGAAATACACGTCGATTGAATCTTTTACCTAGAAGGTTTTGACAATTGTGATCCGCCCGAAAAGTCGATTGGAAGAATTTATTTACTGTATTATTTCAATGAAAAGTTTCAATTCAATTTTCGAGAAGAAGATTGAAGCTGTCGAACAAAGTAATATTTATTTTCAATTGAAAAATATGGCAAATTGAAATTGAATTGCTCTTATTCAAGATAAAAAAGTTGGGAGAACTGAATTTTGAAACTCTAATATTCTTTGTTATTCACACTGCTGATTGGCAGTTATTGATTTTTATCATGCTTCCGTCATTATAATGTTTCTTTGAAAAATTATTATTGTGGTGACAATTTGACACACAGATTTTTTCAATAGTCTATTTTCCTAAGCAGGGAAGTAATAGAGCATTTTTAGGTAGCTGTTCCATAGACGTACTTAATATACTTTGATTTACTCACTCTATTTTTAAAATTGTCAGTATCAAATGTGAAATGTCTACCAAGTGTAATTTGTGTAACTTAAAAACCCTAAATAATTTCAAATTTTTGTTTCAAATTAAAAAATGTCCAATACTTTATATAAAAGGCACATTCATTGTATCGTATACCTGCACAGCCAACCTGGTTACACCAGGCATACCTCAATTGCAGTTGGAAAAGGGAATGACGTCATTTTTCGATCCAATCTAACTTCAATTAGATAGTTTATCACCGGTGCAACTCAAGCTGTTTCGTAAATTATTTTCAATGTGTGAAATAAAATGTTTACTTCAGTTTTATATTTCAGTAAAACGAATGAGTAATCGTGCTTTTTTGTTGAGAAACATATTAGTATAGAAAAAAATGAATATTAGTATATGACGCTAGATATATGACGTATATGGCGGTATATGACGTATATGATCCTTCGTATACCGTTGAAAGCCTAGTGAAAATCATCGATATATGAATAAATTCAAAAATAAGAGAGAAAATGAAGCTATGAAATCACCAAAACCATTTGTTCAAGAAAGAAATACCAACCATTATAAGGAATCAAATTCTAGCTGAAAATAACAAAACTGAATATTTGTTTGAAGGTGGTTGACAATGTTTCGTGGTGTATTACATCAGTTCGGACTTCCATTGTCTAATATAATATAAATTGATTTGAAATCTCTGAAAA
>WOGP01008783.1:0-11043 GCA_015342065.1 Leptinotarsa undecemlineata
CTGCCGCCCCCATACGAACGACAACTCTCAGAAGTTAAGAAACTTGTGCGAGCTAAGGACTAACGAGGTCTTACCTTTTAACGTGTGATTCCTAACATGGAATCAGATCAGTAGGTTAATTCTAGAGTATTTCTTTGCACAAAAATTTACTTCACGTGTTATTTTCCATGCTTCATTCCTTTACATAACTATCTATATCAACATTCATATCGTTTTGCTATGACAAAATTAGACTGAATTTGTTAATTTTTAGATAGACATAGTGCAGTTGTCGCCACTTCGACTCCACCAAACTTACCTTTCCGCCTGGCACGTACGTAACACTGTATGCGCGATTTCGAATATCTAAGTAGTTTTTTACATTTTCCATGATAATAAATTGTCGCATCCCTCTGCCCCCTTCCGTATGTCGCTTGGGGCAGTGGACTACCCCCCTCAAGCTACACCACTGGTTCGAAGGTCACGTGTGTGTCTCAGCAATGAAAATTTTTACGGTCATGTCTCTGAATTTACAAATTAATAATCAGAAAGTATAACATTTTTTTATCAAATGAATCAAATAATATTTTTCAACTTATTGTGTCTCCATTGGTAATTCTAAAAACGTTAAATTTAAGCAAAAAAAGAAAACTTTCGGGTTATTTCACGAAATAAAAACAGTGTTTATGTGGGTCTATATAGTATATTTGTTTTTCACGGAACTTTTCCGGCCTTTCACACTGAAGTTTCAGGAACATTGGAAAAAAACGTGACTTGGTTGTGAGATATCACCAACCGTAATCTATTAACGCTGCTCCCGGAACAGTTTCCTGGGACGACTTCTTTAAATCACTCGTTATTCTCACATTCCAATGGCAGGTAAGCATTTTGGTAAGGGCGTTGTTTTGAAACTGGAAATTAATATCGAACTCTGGAGATTAGTTGGTATTTTATTCGATGGAATATTGCCAATTTTTGAAATCGTTTTTAGTTTCTGATGACTACGTTTATTATTAGGGATTTGGTTATTTTCAGAAATGTCTATCTGTATATGATCTCAGGATATAAGTACATATGTTGAATACTAGACTGAACATCTATGAAAAACATTAAAAATAATTTCCTTTGTAACATGAGAATAACGAGGTTTCATCTGAATTCATCTGAACTCGAAATTCTTTCATGTTTCTCGATGACATTGTTCCAAATTGTTTATATTTTCTATCTATCTATATATATTATCATAAATGTGTGTTTGCGTAACGTTGGTCATATTGTAACGACAACTATTAAGTGAGTTGGGAAAATTCTAGCTTCCTGTTCGAAATAAAAGTCCGCGATAGCATATATCTACCTTTCATGTGGTAACCACTATATGCAAAATACTGAGCTACTCAGTGTAATATGACTTGCCACATGCAAGCACAGCTTTGCTTCAAATTGTTAATAGAAGATCTGAATCTGAATCTGAGCCATGATTAAAATTAAATTGAATACTTTAATACAATTCACATTTCAGAATATCTCTCAAATTGTTATCAAAATTGATACAATTGTCATTTTATGTATTTAATATAAATAAACTTTGTTTTTTTCATTGAGTAACTCAAGTAAATCGCTTGAGGTTGTAAGCAGATTTCTGAAGCCTTTGAAATAATTTTACTCGGTCAAGAGCCCTATAGTGTTGAGGAAATTTTCCAAGGTGTGGAAAAATTCAAAAGTTCCATTTAAACAAAATATTTTCAATCAAAAATATCAGTGAAATGTATTTCAATTTTTTAGCACCTATTCTATATATACAGACAACGAAATTCCAAAGTCTAGAATACTTCATAAATTTGAAATGAATAGTAGTCTAAAAATGAAAGGGGAAATAATGGATAGGAAATGAATGAAGCTTGCATATAGGATGATTTTGAATGTCATTCAAAAGTTGTACTTCACAACAGAATGGGAACTTTGGTTTTCCTCGTATGATGTGTATAAATCAGGCTTTATTGAGAAGTGTGTGCGATATGAAATAATATGGGACAAATGTCCTTCATTTCTTGAAAAAATGGTCACAATCGAGCTGAAAATCAAAAAGTTATTCGAGATCAAAATTTGTTAACACTTCAAGTTGCCTATTTCTTTTTGCACCTGAGTGTAGTTCCTTATAAATCGAAGATTGGAAAATACGTTTGAATATTTTGCTGTTGGAAATTCCACCCGAATGAATTCGAGGGCAACAGCTAGTATTTAATATTATTGTGTGCTCAACTCATTAGTTAAAAGTTTCAACTATTAGATTGAGCATGTAGGATAGTTTAAACGTCAAATTATGATGTAAATGGGATTTAGTTTCTACATATTTCTCTTCACTGAATGAGGTGTAATTCCTCACAGTCCGTAAACATATCTCGTTAATCTAGCGAGTGAATTTGCACCGTAGTTCTACAGCTTTATGATTCCTTTTTACATAACTGCGTCGAATTTGATTAAAATAACTGAATAACCAACGGGGCATATCTCGTTCAACCTCTATCGTTCTATTAGTCACCCCATTAATTTTAATTAGTGTACCAAAGCAAAGAAAACGCAATAATTATGGGCCAATCCGTTTTGTGTGGTTTTACGTTTCACAGCACTACATAAATTCTTTAATTGGCCGAGTTGCGATGCGTAAATTGGGTTTTCTGGCCACTATGGCGGATGTATCGACATAAATGGGGAAAGTGTGGCCAGACAAATTCAGAGGGTCAAACTATAAACTTGATAGTTTGGGTCAGGTCGAAAAAGTTTATTAGACAAGGAAATTCAATTTGAAAGCTGCTGAGGGTGAATACACATCACGCCAAGAATATTTTTATCGTTTAGACAAGAATGTTTCATCTTGGTATATTGAAATTTGCCACAAAATCGAAGTTATTGTGTTTGTTGATCTTGTTGATATAATCGTCGTCAATAGGGGGGCCAGAACTTGTCAACGGAGAAACAGATTTCAACAGAACAGCATGACAAATGAACCAACATCAAATAATTCAAAGTTATATACATTATCTTCCCAAATTGGATAAGAATCAAGATAGTTTTGAATGAAATTGAAAAAAGAAACTCTTTTTGATTGCCATATGTAATTTATGTAGGTTCTATAATTTCAGAGAGCAACTTTCATCAATATTACATAGAGTAAAGTTTCAAGAAATATTTATTTCAATCTATGTAGGAGATGAAAAATGTTGAGAACCTCTGTGCATAGGAAACTACTAAAAATGAATTGCATATCTTTTTTGAAAGTTGTGTCATATAATGTCGCTGATTTTGTGAAGCATACCGAAGTGATTTGTGTTCAAATGAGAGTCAGGAAATATAAATTTTCAAAAATTTCAATAGGGGAACTGTTTGTACGACCACTTGAATAAAAAACAGTTTTGTCTAAATAGCATTTGTAACAGCTGTAACAGCATTTGTAACCACCTGAAACAGCTAGTTTCATATAATCTTCGAATTACGCGAAAGAAATACTCTTTCGAAACAAATTCTTTCATATGAATACTGAATAATTATTATAAAAACACTTTTTTCTACTCAGTAGGTATTTCTAATATTCGTTGTAGAATTAAATTAGATCTCATTCACAGAATTACTACACAGTATACTAAATGAAAGGTAAAAATTTCACTTACATGGAATACTGTAGTTATCACTGGTAGACATCAATGTTACAGTACCAATCTGTATGTGTGTATCATGTAAAGAAGTAAATTTCAGACACAAAGTGAAGAAAAAGCCCTCATCTGTCTGAAAGTTACTTCTTTGCATGATCCAAACATATATGTATAGAGTTACTTCTTTTGAAATTGATTACTTAGTTCCTTTCTTCAGAAGATTTCCACATATTTTTGTATCAAGATGAAGTACTAGAAAGCCAAAAACGTTTCCAAATCATTCATATATTGAACTTGAGAATCTGAGGATACATTACAAAAACACACTTTTGTCTATTTTTCACGATATATTTTTATTGTTGACTAGTTTCGGCTATTACATCATTTTGAAAAAGTTTTGAAAATGGTGTAATAGCCGAAAAACAATAAAAAAATATCGTGTTTTTGTAGTGTACCTCAGTGAACATGAATTTCCACAAAATAAACAAGTCGTCAATCAAACAAGTGAAACTTGAGAATGATATCAGAAACAAACTGTACATTGAAACACGAACACGAAGATAAGTATGAAACAAAATTCTAACAAATTGAACTGAACAGTGTTTGGAATATAAAGAGATCTTATAAGACACACTTTATACAGAAAGGAATGCTATTAACTTCGCTTTAGTTTATCTGACTCTAACAGAATGGATGGTGTATTACATCATGGATGGTATTACATCATGGATGGTATTTAATTTTCTATCAATTCTACATACAACACATTGAGTTATACATAATAACCACTAATTGAAACAATGTTCTTTACTGAGACTATTTTTTTGAGGGAATGAGTTGCATATTTCAGATGTGATATTTTTTTATTCCTGATCAGTACCTTCTTCAATTATCAGTTTCACTAATCAGGAACTATTTTGTTGCAAAACGATTTGGCGCAATTTTCATTCTTTTTTCGATGCATCGAACCAATTTTCATGTTCTCTGAAGCGTCACTTTACTAACAAGCTAATAAAATCATAATGTGACTCTGAACATTCTTTTTCAAAGTGCAATAGAAAGAATTCAAATGAACAACTCAATTTCATTTCAGCTTTGTATTCGTCGTTCAGATACATTCCACTCTTTGGCTACATTCCTGAGTCGTAATTACCGTCAGTTTCGCATTGAACTGAATATCCCACCACAATGAGATTACTGAAATGAATTTAACATTATTGGTTGAATCCAAAGTAAAAGGTAGCAATCAATAATTTGGGAACTATTGAGTGAAAATTTATTCCTTTTGTCAATCCCATCTTTCATTATTTGATTACTAGTTACTTTTTCAGATTCTGCTGAATCAGTAACTCAGTCACACGCGAGTGTCGAATTAATAAAATTGAGAACTATATAAACTGTATGTAATCTATATATAATCTGCAATCTGCCTCAAGGAACAGGGTTGGGTCCAATACTGTTTCTTGTATAAATGAACAATATAGCAAAACTATTGTACACTCAGCCATGTTTGAAAATAATGTTCATAAATCATGAGAAATTCAATCAGAAAACTAGTATTCTAAGAAATTTTATGATATACTGAATACAAAATCAGTCAAAAAAAACAAGTGTTGACATCCTCTCCCCTGTGTTGATCTCATGCGGAAGTTTATTTTGCTTACTGACCATGTCAAACAATGTACAATTGACTCTCAATTTCTCTGATTGAGCACATGGCAAATAGGCACTTTTGCCTAGGCTAATGCGGTCGATCTCGAAATTTATATTACGTTAAGATTCGATAATCTATTCAATAATTTTAAGGAAATGAAAGTTGAAGTTGAAAAGTTGTAGACACTGTTATTTTCAAAAAGTCATCCAAATGATTCTCAGTGTTAGCTTCTTAATGTCAATTCAATAATTGCATTCTATTTCTAATTTTATTTGAAGAAGGTATTTTTCATCCTTTCATATTTTGCCAGGAAATTATTGGATATAAAATGTACATAAATGAAAATATGATATATAAAAATATTCAAAATTTTTTAGAATGATTTTCAGACAGATTTTATTTTAACTTTCCCATTTTCCAGAACAGGAAATCATCAGGAATCGAATAAGATTGTATAAAAGAGAGATACATACGTACGAGAAAATGAATATTTTGAAGTGAAATATAGAATTCATCTCTATCACAAAGTAGGCTCTGGCCTATTTGAGGCTTTTCACACGTAATGTAGCTTTCTCTCAGACGAAGATTTCATACATACAGCCGAGCTGTGTTGAAATTAATCGAGTCCCAAGCACACTGGTGCTTGCGTCGGATCATTCCTGCACTGATGAGAGGTAATACTTCGAAACCGGTCTGTAGGTAATCTACTCCAACAATTTCAGCAAGGTCTTGCTGCTGGATGAACGAGAAACATCTATAAAACTAACCTCCGTGAGGTATCTTTCATAAAAGTTTGTTGGATATGATGTCCGGCATGATATTCGCTCAGAAAACAGTAAATATTTTGAGATTACATTCTAAAATATTCCTTCTCATTATATATATAACGCATAGAAAGTCTACAAAATCAGTTACTTTTCATATGCCATATTTCTTCTACATGCACATTTCTCATGCTGATTATCATCATTTTTATTTTCCACCCTCAATGTGAATACATTGAATGACATGTTGCCTTTGCCGTAATTTTTTGTTAAAATATTTTTTCAGATCATTCTTCATTTTACTGATTTTAGGCGAATTGCAAAATATTTTTTTGAGTATATTAAAAATTTTGAAATGTTGATCTAACATAACTAGCCTTACCAGCTTCGAACTCATTGGACAATTACGGATCAACATTCATCAACTACAAAGTGGATAATTATTTCAACGTCGTGTTATACGATTTTTTTTTACTTAAATAATATTTATTAGAAATGAGTTTTCTTTTTTTTTTCTCGGTGATTATAGAGTTATAAATAACTTCTGAATATAGTTCAATAATTATCATTGTAACAGTCATTGTGTTCGAGAATGGATGTCAGTGTCAATGTCAAGAATGGAATAGTAATAATTTTTACTTTTACCTTCATCGAAAAATAGAAGAATTTGTTGATTCCTTATTACTGTTTGGTACGAATAATACTGACTTCTTAACTTCAGTCAAAATAATAATGTTTCAAAAAAGTAGAACAAGGCTTTGAAATTAACGTACTAAGAAATGTATAAGAACGATTTTTAGTATATCATCAAAGGAGAAAAGAGGACAAAAGCATAAGATTACATCGACTTATTGAAGAAAAGTTGATAACTATGTTAGCTTTACGAAATCATAAATATATTCGGCATTGAATAAAATCTGATAATTTTTTTATTTCTAAATTCTTTCAGCTTGAGGCTCGCTTCGTTCTTTTCTTGTTATAGTCTCATCGAATTAATCTATTGTACCTGAAGAATATGAAATGACACATTTTTATGACAGAAGGTGTGGTTGTGGAACGTTCATATGAAATTGGATTTGTTGTGACCATTCTGGCTTCTCCTGTATATATGTTCATATACCTGTCGATATATTCCACTGGTGTCAATAATGACAAGTCATGTGGTTGTTGAATTGATTATTCAAAAAACAAAAATTTTCAAAATAAAAGTTTTTTGAGTTGTGTGAAGCAGACAATGATTCAATAAGTGCCTTTTGGATTGAGGAATGCAGCAGAAACATATCAACGTTTTGTACATCATACAACACGGGACCTTGATTTTTGTTTTCCATACAAAATGTTTTAAAAATTAAGAAGAGCATAAAAATTATTTGAAAGCCTTATTTAGCCACCTAGAAGAATATGGAGTCGTAATCAAGCCTGAAATTGGTAAATCTACGATTGGATATCTTGGATTTGGCATCTCTCCAGAAGGTATTGAACCATCGATAAAGAAAATTTAATCAATTCAAAAGTATGATAAATAAAAAAATCTGGCTTATTTGAGACAGTTTCTAGGTATGGTGAACTTTTATAGAAAGGCAATCCAAAAAGCTCCAGATATTCAGGCACCATTGAATTATTTTCAAAAGAGGAACTCAAAGAAACACCAAATGTTAAAATGGTCGTAAGAGCAAAAATTGGAGCATCTTGTAGATGAACTTAACGGAACTCTTACCATGGGATCAAGATCCGGATCTAGAAGTTGAGGTGGATATCCAAGTCGTCTTTCAAGGTCAGACTCTACAGAATGTGAAGAAGTTTGAGACTACCATAGAAGATTCAAAGAGCGAGCCATTAGATGTACACAAACTTGTCAATTTCAATTCTCTTCTCATCAAGGAAATGGCAAACCAGTCGTTGAAGGCGACCAACGATCAAGGCATTGACAATTGTCGTCTATTACTCAGGATCCCTGAGGAACTTAAAATAGAAGGGACTGTTCCTTCCCCTACTCATCAACAGTTTCTTCACAATCTTAGAGATAACATGAGAGCAACGCCCGGAACTAATTACGATAAACGAAAAATATTCAAACAAAACGTGTTATCAACTTGTTCCCATGTGTTCATCAAAGTTGATGCTGTTAAAAAGCCCTTCAAATACCTTATATTGGACCGTTCATGGTGATTCACAGAAATGAAAAATATTTCACTCTATTAGTCAATGGAAAACATAAAAATATTGGTATTAACCGTATGAACATTTGAAGCCAACTTCTTTCGAAGAACACGAGAAAGAGGGAACTGGGAAAAGACCTTATGAAGCACAAAGGATACAGGGAAGCACAAAAAAAATGGTTCACTGTGGTAACCATTCAAGCTTCATATACCTGTCAATAATGACAAGTCATATGGTTGTTAAATTGATTACCGTCAATTGAGGCGACTTTGTCCTCTGGGGTAGCTTTGCCCTGTTTCAAAAAAATAGGTTCGCACCTCCATAGTAAATATCTGAAAGGTCGTTTGAGGCGCTGAAGTCAATGAAACATATCTCCTCAATGACAACGAAAAATTCTATAGTTCGTACGTCGTTCCAGGTAAGTGCTGTGACCAACTAACTGTTTCATTTGTAACATGTGATATCCACGAAAATTTCAGCTCTTCAGAATCACAAAAACACAGCTTCTACGAAAAAAATGTGAGTTTCATACATTATCATTATTATTAAATGTAATCAAGAATTCAGTCATCTTGCAATTTCGTTCCTGCGCCCAACCTGTTTATTGTTACTCCAGTAGGCAATGACACCCCACGTTTTGCTCGAGAATTGAGGTTAATGTGTCCACATTTTATTTGAAGTGTTACGTTGTAATTTCAGTTTGTTAACTTTCTCATCTTCCAGATAGAGAAAGCACTGAAATCACCAAAAAGTACGACTTACTTTGTCCACAAAATTTTTAGCATTATTTATCCAAGATTTTCTTTGTTTTTTGTATTTTGAGAATAAAATTCCATTTTTTGAGCAATTTTTGTCTTTACTGACGCTCTGAGGAGGTGGCTTTGCCCATCTTTCATTTATAGCTTTGTTACACAAAGAAAACATCTGTTGGGCAAAGTGACACCACTTCACAAGGTGACTTCACCCACCCATATTTTATTTTTTATTCAAGATAGGGAGTGGTATGAAAATGAAATAACTACATAAATCACATCTGTAGACCACCTTCCACAGGTACAGATTTTATCTAGTATATCCAAAAATGAGTTATGTGAAAATTATCAACTTAAATTTCAAAATGGGGCAATGTCACCCCAATTGACCGGTATTTAAAAAACTAATATTTTGAAAATTGAAGTTTTTTGAGTTGTTTTAGGAGCAAGAAATAACTCCATAGATTCAATGCAAGGGTTCACATATAATTGTCAGTGATTGTATCCTATTTAAGGTGAAATTTTTGTAAGGTATTCTTTTGAGGCCACTTTGTAGACGTTCAACGCGGGTTAATTTTTCTCTTTCGATTAGAATAAATTTACTGGTATCCTTTGAAACTACTTAGTATCTGATGAATCTCCTCACGTACATATGTCATGACAGCGGTTAAAAGTGCTCCAAACTTCGATTTCATAAAATGAAATGAAATGACTTCTCCAAATTCAATGTACTCAATAATTAACGTTCCTTCAAGTACAAAGGAAACAGAAATTATAACACAACTGTACAATGTTTTCACCGTACTATACCACTTCATTCGAATATTATTTAAACTTATTCGCGCCAATATAATCTTCAATGATAAGAACAAAAATGAATCACCAATCAAAATATGAATCTTCAATAAATTCTGTAAAGTAAAATTATCGATTCCAAATGATTTCTCTAATATAATTCTTGCTGCTATCGAATACACTCAACTATGAACGTAATTTTTGGTCGGGAACGCAATTCCGAAACTGACATGTCTGGAAAAAGTCATTTATTCATGTATACGCGATACTGTCAAAACCTATCGCATTCGCTTATGTGGGCACATTGACTTTACAAATGCAGGATCGTGGTCTGCTGACTGTGAAATTACGCTAAAGCCTGCAGTTGAGGTCGATATATAGGCTATTTATTGCTCGCGCTCGCCATATAAATATTTGAATATATAGATGACACGAAAGTGACGAATTTGTGTCACTAAATTCGTTATTCAAAATATCCCAAAGTGGAACTCATTCACATGAATTGAACTGATAATTTCGAAATAATGAGATGAAGAAACGAATTTGCTAATTGATCAACTTGGACACACTCCTCTTGATGTTTGCTAATCCAGGTAAATAAATAATACTTATTGTTTACATATCATCCGAAGTAATAATTGGGTAAGTCATAACTTCATAATAAGTTATATTCAATATATTTGATATTCATGGCTTGAATCTTCTGTGCTTTACTCAGATAGAGACATTTATATGGGCAGTTGACATCGTCTCTACTGATTTCCTTGTTTTTGATATTCGTTAATTTATTGGATCAAATTAGATCAAAATGTGGGAGTGAAGGTACAAAAACTTGCAGCCACCTCGAAATCAGTAGATCATCATTCATCCGATACCTGGAAAAAAATTTACTCGGGGTCAGAAGGTCACAAGAATTGGATGTTCGTGATTTTCAGCAAAACGGTCAGTTTTATCATGAAACTACTTCAGACAATTACCTATAGAAATGTCACAACACGTTTTTCCTAAAAGCCACTGTTTCTGTGATATAACGATTCAAAAATATGAAGTGCCATTTTTTTGCGGCATCAGCTGCTAGGTTATTAGTCGCAGACTAGTTGTTTGTTTTTCATATTTTATCTATTATATTTGCGGCTTTCAAAAATGACATCAGGTTGCTCAACGTTCGTCTATCATCACATAGACCTTCTTTCATTGCCTCAGTTATATTATGTTGTATGGAACGCCGTTTTACTTTTTATTGTCACAAATATTCATTCCTCAATTTATTTAACTAACAATTTATTTGTTTG
>WOGP01008784.1:0-11043 GCA_015342065.1 Leptinotarsa undecemlineata
GAAAGATCTTTGTGGGTATATAAACGCTGATGTCCGTCCATAGGCGGAGTCTATAGCCAGAAAGTGAATTGTGCAGATTAACAAACAGTGAAGATAACTTACTTGTTGCTAAGTGGTGAATATAAATAGTTGTATCAGTGAAATATTGTTGAAATAAATTAGTTTAAGACAGTGAATTCTTTAATTCGTTACATCTTCTTATCCTCTTCGACAATATTCTGACGAAGGGAAGAATGAGCACTGGTTGTGCCAGCTTCTCTTCCTTGTGAGGTTCTTGTTGTCTTCTAGCCAAAGTTTGTTCCACCATCACTTTGGAGTACCCATTCCTCCGAGAAATATTTTCTGATGATACCTAGAGTCTTCTTGAGACCTCTCTTTGTATAACAGAGCTCGAAAACACGATCAAGTAGAGTCTTGATGATTCTTCTTTTGGTAAATTGATAGTGGTTTGATTCGTGATTCAGATACTGTCTCGTGCAAGTGGGTTTTCGGTTTCCCACTTAGTGTCGGTCTTCTTCACCAATCCGTCTAAGAATGACAATTCGTTGAGGAATTCCTTCTGTGAAGGTGATGAAAGGCCTCACGCTGATGTGCTTCAGGAAGATGTATTTCCTTTGGTTCCATACTATGAAGGTGTTGTCAATGTATCTCAACCAGACTCGGAGCTTCTTGAATGCTTCTTCAATGACCAGAGTTTCAAATCTTTGTTAATTTCTTTTTACTCTGTACCCTTTTTCATTTTGTATCAAGATTATTTCATTCGTTTTAGTGTATTTTCATTCCAGGTTTCATTGCTCAATATAATTGATATTTTAACTGTTCATTCTAATTTTATTTGTTCTTTCATAAATTTCAAATTATAGAAGAATCAATCATATTAGACAATGGAAGTTCGAACCAATGATATTCACCATGAAACATTGTCAACCACTTTCAAACAAACTATTTTCATACATTATATTGTGTAGCATTCCTATGAGTACGAATATTTGGAATACAAACTGACTGGGATTGTTCATATGAAGTAGTAGTTGTAGTACATTTGGAAATGTTTGTTTTCCAATTTGTATCGGAAATTAACTTCTATGTATGATCTACACATCTTTGTAATGAGTTAATTTCATACCTAATAGCTTTCTTCGTTCCTTTGAACTTTGTCACGGTTTTTGCATAAAAGTGTAGAAGTGAAAATCGAAATGATTTTTTCCCCAGTTCGATAGTGTTTCCACTATTATGCTATTAACCACAATGATTTATTATCTTGAAATTGAACTAGATGTTAGGAATCGCACGTTGAAAGGTATGAACCTCGTTGTCGCTCATAAAGGTGTGGTAGCTGGAAAAACACATTTTGAAACATTTTTCACTACTGTTTCTCTCATAATGGTCGTGTATAACAATCGTCCTATGAGCCTGGAGTCTATCTCCTGCAGCTTATATCTAAGATCTACTTCTTCTCAACACCTAAAGGTTTACCTGTGATGCATTGTTTGGAACCTTTGGTGTAGTAATGAATAATACTGGAGTTTTTTCCCAACACCAAACCGTTATTTTAACGACTCGATATGTGTTTCGATCACCAAGTGATCATCTACAAGCGGATGATCAAACTGTTTGATTTTTCTCTTGAAGATCAAACTTCCTCTTAAAGATCAAACTGTTTGATCTTCCTCTGGAAGATGATCACTTGGTGATCGAAACACGTGCCCAGTAATATTCAGCTGGAGGTTTCATGCAGAAAGAGAGAGAGAGAGAGATGATAGCTTTCAGTAATTGCCCTAATACTAACTTCAGTTCTTTATAATCCACTAGTTGTTGCCAGCGTCTTCGCCCGCGTAGAATTTGGTTTGTCACATTAAGTTTCGTGACAGACAATTTTAAACACTCAGTTAAAATATTTTTTTATCAACCCTAAACTTCAGGTTTCCAACTTATTGACGCTATACAAAGAACCTACCTGCATATTTCAAGATACTAGGTTCAGTAGCCGCGGCTGTACGTTGATATAAGTGCGGGCAACAGCTAGCAATTTATATTTTTACTTTAAACATACAGTATCTGAAAAAATATGTCAACTGCACTAAGTAATTAATAGCTTCGAGAATCTAATTGTGTTACTTATGAACAAATTCCCAAACTAATACAACCGTCAACGACGTCTGGCCTCACGCGTCTGCCCGCGTTCGGATTGCGTTTTTGGCGATGGCGCTTCGTTGCTTAGATCGCTCCTCTACCCTAGCGCATCTACCCCTCTCGTCTTACAGTAGACGCGATGCGTAATGGCTTACTGCGTTGCGTCAAGTTAATCTTGGTATAACAGACAACGTTTATCTATATTAAATAGTCAGAACGACAACTATATCAATTTTTATGAGAATTTGAAAGATATTCTAAAATGTGCATAGTAAAAAGAATATCCAATTTATTTGTATATCTGGTTCTATATTTCGTATATACTGGCTACCACATAAGATACTTTTATTTAGAACTATTTAAGGTAAACAATCTTACGGTACATTATCTGCATGTCACTACAACGGTATAGGCACGGTATATCATTTTTCCGACCTACTTAATACGTATCGTTATATTATGACCAAAATTACACAAAACCTTTGTAAATTGTATCCTATATGTTATTCTGATGCATGCGTTGTATTTATGTAAAGTTTCATCTAAATCCGTTCAGTTATTTAGGCGTGGAAGAGCCACAAATGTACATACATCTATCCTCAGAAACTTTCACATTTGTATTAGTATAGATAGATCATTCCAAAATCCATCCTCGATAAACTCATACCAGTAGATGTCTAGTCTACATCATAATTCTACAGCGAGAATCGTTATAGTTATATGTTTATATCATGAAGCTAAAACAGTTTGAATTCCTGTTCGTTATTTTTGATTACTGAATCCATTTCGACGGACTTGCACTCTATTGTGAGTTAAAAACATCGGTACACTTAGAAATGAAATAATAAGGTACCCAGTTTCAAAAAAACTAATCAATATAGTTTGGTATAATATGCTTCAAGAAGCTTTGTATAGCGAAACACGTGTCGCGGTTTTTGTAAAACCCTTATAGTTAAAATCATACAATAAACGGTATTGATTAGTTTTTTAATATTGATTTTCATCAAGTATCGACCAGTTCTATTCAATTATTATTGAAGAAAGCCAGTATCGGCTTTTTGACCTTGTGGTATTTTAAGTTACTTCTAAAGCAGTTTATGCTTGAAGAAGCTATTGTATTGCGATACAAGTGTCGCGGTTTTTGTAAAACCCTTATAATAAAGTCATACAATAAACTGTATTGATTAGTGTTTTAATATGGATTTTCATCAAGTATCGGCCAGTTATATTCAATTATTATTGAAAAATGCCAGTATCGGCTTTTTGGCCTTGTGGTATTTTAAGTTACTTCTAAAGCAGTTTATGCTTGAAGAAGCTATTGGATTGCGAAACACGTGTCGCGGTTTTTATAAAACCATTACAGTAAAAATCATACAATAAACTGTATTGATTAGTTTTTTAGTATGGATTTTAATCAAGTATCGGCCAGTTCCATTCAATTACACAGTTTTACTTAAACTACCTCACCTTTCACCTCAAGACTTGAGTAGACCTGGGAATCTTTCAATATACGATGGATACTGTGTCACATAAACACTATCTTTAATGACGGTCGTTGCCAAGAGGTAGAAGTAATACGTTAAACCTTGCAAATGATAGGTTGTAATAAGGTTGGGGTCAAATAAAATTACTTCTAATATATTGCTACGTACCCAATGATTTATTATTGTAAATATTGATAACTCAAGGTAAAATGTTTGTGGGAGTTTTCATTATGTGAACGTTACTCTACAAGAAGTTGAAAGTTTCAACACAGAAATCAGTCGTCAATGTTTGTTCTACTGTGATTTCTTCCATATACTGATTGCATTCTCAACAAACAGGACGCCTTGTTTTCTTTTAATAACCATGAAATTTATGTCGTGTTTTAGAAGAGAATTATGAAGCAATCAAACACATGCACGTAATTTGGCGTGTTCACCAATAGTTTGCAAGATATATGAGTTAGCCATTGATAACATTTCAATGCAAACTTATGAATCACATCGTTAATGTAGAAATTCCACACAATAATAAAAAATTTTTGAGAAATTATTCAAAAATTGGTCTGCATTTATTGTAATCCTCGCTGACTCTGAACTCAACAATTAGTAATTCGATTTTTCAGATTGACGTATCGGAATATAACGCCATTTTTAGGTTTGGCCGATATTTGGTATGTGGTGATGATGAATTCATTACTATATTAGTCATTGATACATTACTTATATTAGTCATTGATGTTCACAGTTTTTATTCACAAAACTGATAATGGAAATACAATTGCATTACGGATTTAATTCGAATTCAGCTCAAACTCCTCGCGTAGACTAAACATTTATTTGATGGAATAAGGAGGACGATATCGTCAATATTATTTTTAAACAAAGCACCGACACAGGCAGGAACACTCGCCAGCATTATCAAGCAATGTCCACTTTCCACACCGTTTGGTAAGTGATCATTGTGTCTGAGAATCATGTGGCCTATCATTATTATTTTCTCGAAGGTTAAGCTGGTCGGGCCTTGTCCCCGAAGCCCCGGCACATTCGGGAGACCACGCCATCATCATTAACCATTGACCACCCCCACACCGTGATTTAAGTAATTACTTGGCCGACAGTCCTGTGTCTAACCTAACCTAGCCAAGACCTGTGCCGTAGCGCGGCAAGCAGGCATTTCACCAAGGACTCCAATGATTAGTACAACCATTGACAGAGTGGTCTGGATAGAATCCGAATCCGGTTTTTGGACAATATTCGTCTCACCCACCACGAATATCATCTTGCTCTGATGGTCTAGAAGAACTACATCATTCTCACTATCTTGTATGACCCTGAGGGTGGTTAATGAACAGTTTCAATGAAGACAGCACTACTCATACCCCACAAGGAATAATATATCCCGGAGCGTATGGCAACATCGGTGTTTCGTGAAAACCGTAAAAGTGCCGTAGGCGTTAATAAAGCAATAAGGGGCGTCTTATGGATATAGACTGAGACAGTATATGCTGACCCACTCACCCCCTTGTTACTGACACAAAATTTCTCTGATGTCTTCATTGGACCAGTTGACAACCCTGTTTCTATATTGTGGTGATAGCATATCCCATTCTACTATTCAGAATCTGTGAAGTTTCTGTTGAATAATATAAGGTTACCCTTTTGTCCATATGGCAAAGTAAGAAGTATAATACTAGAAAAGTTAATAGGCTAACACATAGATAGCTAGCGCTACTAGTATCAAATTCAAATGATTTTCAGTTAACCCCAACCTGCAAAAGATACGTGCACAAATTTCACAGCTGTCGGACTATTAGTTTGTGGGATATGAAATTTTGAATGAATCAACTTCTGTTAGTGTGAAGAAAATGGATAAAAAAAATCGTGTGTTGATAAAACATCGCTTTTTGGCGAAAAAAAAACTGTTGAAGCCAAGGCTTGGCTTGATAGACGTTATTCAGACCAGAAAACTCAATAGTTGAGGAGTGATTAGGCGAGTTTAAACGAGATGACATGAGCACCGAAGACGATGCACGTTGGAAGCCCCAATGAGGGGCTGTTCCAGCGAACACATCGAAAGATCGTATCAGGCATATCGTGCATGAATATTTGGGTAGGTGAAAGCTTTTTTTAAAGTAGGTGTCGCGCGAGATCAACAACGAACTGATTCTGAGAAGTGTTTCAAGCTGTTTTACCATAAAAATCCCGAATTTATGCGTTGATATGTGACAATAGATGAAACATGGCTCCATTATTCTACACCAGAATCAAAAAGATCGTCATCCGAGTTGACTGTACGTGGTGAATCGACTCCTAAGTGTACAAAGACGCAACAGTGGGCTGGCAGGGTTATAGTATCAGGATTTTAGGATGCGACTATCACATAGAGCGTTCGAAAAACGAAGTCGCAAAGAAGCGAAAAAAATAAAATGCTGTTTTACAGGATAATGCACTGTGTCACAAATCAATGAAAACGATGGTGAAATTGCAGGAATTGGTCTTAGAATTGCTTTCCCATCCACCGTATTCTCCAGATCTGGCCCCAGCAACTTTTGGCTTCTCTGAGACCTCAAGAGAATGCTTGCTGGAAAAAATTCAGCGCCGATAAAGGGGTAATAGTCGAAACTGAGGCCTATTTTGAGACTAATGACAAATCGTACTTAAAAAAAAAGGTATCTTAGCCTACACACTTTTCAGCCCAACTTAGATAATTTGGCTGTACGCCGGAGTGACCCACTGCCAATAGCTTCATAGATAACATAAGTGGTTACAACGCTGCCACGTAGAAAATGACTCCTCGTGTCCTTGGAAAGAGTATTTCATGTTCCATTGAATGGTATTGAAAAATACAAAATATCTCATTCAGGACTCTTGACTTGGGTTTACCGATGGATAGAAAACATAATCATTTGTTTTATTATTGAACCACATCTATATTGCAAATACAACATTTCTAACCTCACAAACAATAGAATGGCACAAGTTACAATGCCTTCATTAGCTCCCGAATTATGGACATTATCATTTATCATTAAACTTTCAGTTTACCTAGTGATTAGCTGTGAGTTTTAGTTATACTTATGGAAAAAGTGATTTCTCTCTCTCTCTCTCTCTCACACACACACACACACACAAATAAACATTTGTGATATATTTCACTCGCCCTTATAGAATTCTCCAGTGGACTGTGCTTCACCAATGACATTCTTGAAGTACTAAGCTTTTTTATAGAAAAAATCTCGTTAATTATTTCATATGATTCAAACTACAATTTTGCATAAGTATTTTTAACTACTCATTACATTTCTCAATGTATAGTTTTTTCTATTTAAAATAACAGTTTAGTATTATCGAACTCTAATATTTGCTACTGGTAGTCGCATATTCTACCAATGACGTCAAAACAAGGCGGCCCAAAATGATGACATTCCGCAACCCCTCCTGTAATACAAACCCTGAGGCTCCGTACCAAATTCCTGGGAGCGCACTGACTCAACGTGAAAGTATGGAAACTTGAGAAGATATAAATATTGATGAACAAAAAAATGCGGAAGTATAATGATCTTATGTTGCGTACTCTGAAACACTATACTCTCAAATAAATTAGTCATTTGTTGCTGATCGCCAGAAGGAAATGGATTCTAATGGAAATCACGAATATTTCGAAACGAGTTTGTATAGGTATATCTACATTGCAATTTCTTTGTCATGGGGCCGAGCCCGTTGACATTCTATTCATTATAATGGTAGGATGGGTAGGAACAAGTAGTAATTACCATTACCTAGATTTTGTTCAAGTTCATTCTTCCTACGTTGTTATTAAAATAAACAACATTATTTTTTCTTGGTAATGGACGAACTTCCTATTAAGAAACTCTCAGAAAACTCAAGGAAAAACTTTGAAGAGACAATTTTAACTCATGGTACACCAGTATGGTACACCTGTATCTATTCGGTGTGGCAACTTTTGATTTTACCTACTTCAGGTTATTATCCTTTTATTGTTTTCATAGTGTTGCTCTGAATCATTATACTTAGGCTACACTAAATGACAATAATTCTAAGTGAATAGAGTTTTCATCTATGACTTCGTGTTGTTTGATTCTTCTATAAAAGTATATCGTCTTATGTTTCGGTTGGATTGCCTTTTGTTGATATAGTGGTCTGTTGAAAAAATAAGGTAGATGTTCAAGTTTCTTGAGCTGCGTACATTCGATAAGCGATTTTTTTTGTTGTTACACTCGTCTTGAACATATTGTTTCGTTTTTCCCCGTGGGTTGACCTATAATTGACTACATTGAATAATCAAACTTAACTTTATTTCACTTTAAATATAAAAAAAGACTTCAACTCAACTTCAACTATTATTTGAATGTCTATCAACTTCCTAGATCACTTAGCGTACCGCACTGTAGCTTCCATTTGACTGAGTCGATATGCTCGAAGATAGCGTTTATATATCATAATCGAACGCACACTCTTAGTATTCCAAAGAAAATATATTTCATCAAGCAAATACGTACGTCACATATACAAACCCAATATAAGAAAGAAGCCTTGAAAGTACCTGAGATGACTAAAACTATTAGACAGATATGTTATGTTTTACTTGATCCTAAACTATTCAATAAAATTCCAACTGAAATTAAGAATCTCAATTCGCTGTCCCTATTAAAGCGGGAAGCCAAGAAATGAATCAATATGAAACCAAAAAATGAGATAAACTGTTTGATAGACCTCAAAAATGCAAATTGAAATGTATCTATGTTCTGAAATCGTATCTACTTGTGTATCATTTGTAAAATTATAAACTCCATCCAGCATATAAATTATATATATGTGACTGTGCTTCCAATAGTATTATCGATTTTCTTAATTTTTTTCTCATCAGTATTTTAATATTATGTGATTGTGTTTGTTTACTAGCGTGAAATTATTTCATATATTTTATTTATTTATTTACTTGCTTTCTGATATTTTATCAATATTTTATGAATTTACTATATATTTACAAATAACTAGTTACTTATTTTAGAGTTCATTGTATGTATTAGTGATCCACGCGCAGGTTAGCCTTTGTGGATTTTCTCTGTGTTTGTTTACTTGTATCATTCAATAATGAATTGAAAGTGTATGTATTGATTCTTTGGTAAATAAATATTATTATTATTGTTATAGTAGAAATTTAGCCGAAGTTCCATCCAAATCGGTATCATTATTCTCGCTCCTTCTAGAGCGGCACGGAACATTGTATATTTACGCGCTTTTAGCTACGTCACGATTGGTTTATGGCTACCAGTGGCGGCCGGCGTTATTTTCTTTAGGGCATGATTTACAACAATATGTTCATAGTTTCAGCTTTTTAGCATGTGGGAGATATAAAAGTTAGTATTTTGCGTGTTCCGCGATTTTCTGCTATTGAAAAAATGGATCAAACAATTTGCATTGAGCTGTGTAAAAAATGGAACTAAGTGATCAAAAACACTCACAATGGTCGGGGTCATAAATATAGTTTAGGCAATCAACTAGAGAGAAGAGAGCATTCCAATGATATGCGATGAGAAAATACGAAAATGATAAGTAAAAATTAAAATAAAAGAATTAATATAAAGGACGACTGCTCGACACTGAAGTTATGAAAAGTAAATTTTTTAACAGACATTTTTTACCCAAAAAAGAAATAAAATGTTTCTGAATTAAATAGTTGTAGGAAAAAGCAAATTTTTTAGTTCACCTCATTTTTTGAACAAACAGCGTATTGAAATGGTTTAAATTCTGAAAAAAATAACACGACTATTTATAATCGACATGAAAAGTTTTGATTAAACTAGAACTTTCAACCATCGTTTTGACCTCATCTTTCCGAACAATAATTCTGCCAATCATCCTAATTGATCGCTTGCTTGACTAATGATGATATCCGACTAAATGCGGTGCTCCGACATTGTAAGAGGAACAGTCGATATAATAGAAAAACATCTGCGCCGCTAGTCATGGCCAGCTGTATAATAGCGAAGGAATGCTAGGAAAGTGACGATAATCCGAGACTTGGCTCGTTTCTTACTTTTTTACTTTCGAGGACGCAGTGGTCACTTTCTACGAGGTATTCCATTATTACGTCTTTCAAAGAATATTTGCGAGACTAGTGGTGCGTGAGAATGAAGCAACCCACAAAATCGAATTGGAAAAAAAAGTTATAATTGGTGTTTGATGTATAAGATAATTTATACTATCACTACTAAGATTGATAAATGGTTTAATTGAGATGAAATTATAATTGACTGTGATTGTTCTTATGTTTTATGGAAAAATAGCACACGAACTTTCAAACGATTGAACCATAGCTGCTATGGATTTTCGAATGAAAGATAAAATAAAGGTTTGAAATTCTGGATGAGATTTCTAAACAGATCTACGGATAAGATATAATAACGTGTAGGAGTATTTGAGAACGACAACGAGGATCAGAAGGGCTAATATGGAAAAATCTGGCACTCTATGAGATAGAAAGTGGCTTGAATTAGAGAAATATTTTTCATTTTTGTGTTTTAGTAACGTTTCAAAATTTGAGCAATGCTGATCACTTGTGATACATCAGTGAAACTGTTGATGGAAACACTATCTTATATCGGCCGAAAAATCGGCAGATTTTTTATCAAGTCCATACAAAAAATCAAAAGTGGTGATTGTTGAACGTTGGATTATGCCATTATGTGTGGGATATAACATCATTTAAAAGTCCACCACCGCTTTTCTGAATGGAGCGCATCCTAAACGTCCAATTTTTCCTGACTCTGGCGCATAAATCAGGCTGAATTTGCACCTGCGACTCAAAGAAACTTCACAAAAAATGTCCAACGGGGTCAATTCGCACGATCTCGGTGGCCAGTTAGCATCACCTCCAAATGAGACCAGAAGAACTTGGTAATCATCAACCTATAGCCGTTGACAGTGATGGCCTGGCCAACGTCGTTCTCAAAGAAATATAAACCGATTAATAGTAATAATAATAATTAACGCCTTTTATTTTTATTCGAGAATAGTACATAAATGGTTCATACATACAGGGTGGCCCACCATATTCGCCTCGGCATTTTTACGAACAATGAAGAGAGTTAGGGAAAACTTCCAGCTCAGGTATATGTGGGTCCATGGAGAGTATATTCCAAAATTATTTTGAAATATACAGGGTAACTCCCAAAAAAGTAACATACCAAAGTTATATTTTTTCTTCTGAAACAGCCTTATTTGTTTATATAGTTAGATGCTATAGACAAAACTAAGTTACTACTTAGTTACTACTATATCTTCCATAGTTAAAACTGACCGTTTCTGAGAAATTTCCAAAAATTTAAAAATACAGACCATAATTTAAACATTGTTTTCACCCTGTAACGTGTAACGAGCTGCTCGTGATTGAATGTACTGC
>WOGP01008785.1:0-11043 GCA_015342065.1 Leptinotarsa undecemlineata
TCCCAAGGCTCGTCAGTACCAAATTGGATAACATTATAGAAAATACACACAATCCTTTCATGAATTACGATTTTTTATGTCACGGAATAAGCTTGATCTGCTTATGTCATCGATGACATCGTAATGACATACATTCATCTATTTGTTTCAATCCCAGCCAAGATGGAGTAGTAAATAGCCAAAAACTTTGTTTCCCAAAAATCACTCCTAAAAATATAACCCCTTCAATACATCTACAATATTCTGAGAAGATTGTAGAATCTTTTATAAATAATTGTTGTAGATGTCTATTTATTGCTGTTCCAAAATAATTTATATACTTGAGTGACATACGGAAAATTTTAGCCCATTGAAAGTTATTTCATTGAGAAGTAGGGAAGGAGCTAGGAGGGCCTGGGTACCCCCAAATTAATAAATAATTTACTGTCACAACAGTACCAGCAACTATTTCAACTACAAGAGGAGAACATAGTCGTAGAAAAACCTCAGATAATATTCCAGAGTTTGATTATCAAAATCATACAAAAATACCATTTATGCAAGAAAAATTTTTATCTAACGAGGAAGGCAAGGACAAAATAATAAAAACTTTAAACAAGTAGAAGAAGATGCTGATGCTGACATAATTAATACCTCGATAGAAATTGTCAGAGATACTAATAAAACTGTCATTGTTGTGGGTCAAGATATTGATCTTTTTGTCCTTTTAAAATAATCGAATTCAAATAATCATTACATTTATTTTCTCATACCAGGTTCTGGAAACGTAAAAGATCTATTCTTCACGTCTAATAGTAGTAATAGTAATAAACATGAATTCTTCCAAAATATTGTTGTATTTCTGAATTGTTTTTCCAGTTGCGATACAACATTTGAATTTGTCGAAAAAGGAAAGAAAAGTATCGTAAATTCATTAGTAGACGCTAAAAATTTGTCAAATTTGACCAATGTTTTTTATAAGAAAGATGCAAGTGAAGAAGATATAAAAAATGGATTACAATTAATCAAATCCATTTATAAATGTAAACATGAAAAAATAACACTGAAACAGTTAGGATTTCAAAAATATCAATTGGCAAAAATTAAATCATCTTTCATTTTGACAAACCTCCCACCCACAGACGGAGCACCAGAACAAGATTTTTACAGAGCATATTCAAACTTGATTGGGTAACGTACTAACAGCAACATATTGGGACTGGAATCAACATCAACGTGGCATTATGCCCAAATTTATAGAAAAGGAATTAATTCCGGAAGTATTGCTTAAAACTATTTGCTGCAGCTGTGAAACTGGATGTAACAGTATAAAATGTGACTGTCGAAAACATGGTTTGCACTATGCTCAAATTGACATAGTTCTGAAAATAACTACAATACCTAAGAAAAAACTTACGAGGAAAGTCAAATTAAGATCAAATATTATGGATGATTAACCAATGCACACTGGAAATAATATTGGAGACGAAGAAGTTGATGCTGTTGACTATTTTGTAGATCAACTAGAATTGGAAAGGTTTGTCGAATCTAACGATGGAGAAATGCCACCAAAAAAATAAAAACTAATGAATAAGTGATTAAAATTCAAGGTATTCATAAATAACAATAATAACGTTTTAAAAAATATTATAATGAATAACGTAATCAGAATGAAATATCTAAATTCAATAATAAGATACATTATTATTTATATTTTATGAGATTTTCTATGAATGTAACTAGAATTCCATAAATGAACTTTTTAAATAAATAAAATCGCAGCAATCACATTTTTTTATGAAAAAACTTTACGAATTCGAGTTTTTTTCGATTTTTTGCATTTTCTGAGAACATTTACTATAGTAATATATATATTTTTTATACCATCAGAAAGTAGAGATTTCAACGAACAAAAACACACCGAGTTTTTGAAAAAAGCCGATATTTTAACGCGAGAATTGAAAATTAGGGTGCTTTTTTGATATTAAGTCTGAATAGAAAGATAAGTTTTTACCAAATTTCGTAGAATTTTTTTCAAAAGATACAAATAAAAAACTTGGTTATTTGAGCTTTCCATATAAATTTTGAGGTTATGTGAAAAAATTATGAGTACAAAAGTTGTAGATACCACATACAATGTTGCCATTGAATTTTTTTCGTAGGACTTGTAGTTTTGCTGGAAATCGAAATGAACCATTTTTAACCCTCAAAAACTCACCTCCTGTCACTTCTGGAACTCAGATAGCCCGCAATTTTTTATTTTTTTAATTTTTATCATATTCACCTCCTTTTCTGAAGGGTTTCATCCTACTGTTATTTTTTTTGGTTTCAGAAATTATCAATCCAGGTCTAATCGTATTATTTATTATCATCCAAAGAAAACTTGTCGGATGATGAGCAACTATCCCGATCGTTATTATTTAAGGTTATAATCAATGGTCCAATTGCAATGTCCATTCTAGTGTGGTGATCCCACTTCATCTGTTCTCTGATCGTACGTCTAATACATTTTTTCCATGACTCTGTTGTGACATTTTCTATCGCAGTAGTTAGTAAGCCTTTCACCTCATTCACTTTGAAAATCAAGCTTTCCCTCGCCACTTGGTTTTTTATTTGAGCCCATATTAGCTCGATCAGGTTTAGCTCACAATGGTAAGGAGGGAGCCGGTGTACAATTATGTCACTCTCACGAGCCATTTCGTCGATAACATATATTTCTTCAGCTGAGGTATATGATTCCTTGCAATATTGAGTAGTTGGACTTTTAACATATTATCGTCGAATATGATTTTTTTTAAGACAGCCGGTTTATGATTTCAACTTTTTGCCAGGTAGTTGTTGGTGACTGCTCCAATTGTCTGCTGTGGTAAGAGACATCGTCTATGACGACGGCAAGAGTTAGGTTCAGGGTTTGGTAAAATTTTTAAAAACCAACTTTCAAACTTTTGCGCGTCCATTGCCTTTTGATAGTTGCTAGTTTTCTTCGACTCGAAGAGTAACAAGCCGTTTTCCAAAAAACCAAATCGCTGCCTACATGAGTTGTAGAAAGCCAAAAATTTTCTTTCCCAAAAATTAGTTACTCCTTAAAATATAACCTTTTCGATTTATACAAGATTCCTTTTGGCTAAAATTTAATCAAATAAGTGAATAAATGTCATTACGATGTCATCGATGACATATGTAGATTACACTCGTTCCTCAACATAAAAATCGTAATTTCTGAATGAATTGTGTGTTTTTTTCTCACAATGTTATTCTAATTGGTACTGAAGAGCCCTGAGGAAGTGTCTTATTACGAAACATCGTTGTCTACCAGTGGGGATGACAGTGTTACATATAAGTGAAATGTTTAACTTTTATTTGGTATATTGTGCAGAAATCATGTGAATGATATCTGATTCAATTTCATAACAAATCTTCAGAATACAAACTGAGTAGAAAAAAAAATTTTTGTATAATTCAGTGTTCATATAAAAGTATTCATTTTGAAATAATTTTTCTTTCATGTAATTAATTCAATGTTTATATGAAAGTAGCTGTTTCAGGAGGGTTATTTCTTACAGTTTGTGTCTGAAAGTTACTTCTTCGCATGATCGACACATCTATGTATAGAGTTACTTTTTTAAAAATTGATTACTTTCTTCCTTTATTTTGAAGATTCTCACATTTTTCTGTATCAAGATGCAGTAGTAGAAAGTCAAAAACTTCCTTTCCCAAATATATAAATTGAATTGTGGAACTTGTCCTAAGGTATATATTGGTCAAACCAGCAGAACATTTAGGAATCGCATCCAGGATAATCATATAAGCTATGTAAACAACAAAACAAGTTCAACACATGCAAACCATATTTTAGAAGAAAATCATAACTTTAACGAAGATTTTCAAATTTCACATATAGAAAATAAAGGTTTGAAGCTAAATCATTTGGAAGCAATAAAAATAAATAAACTTAAAAATTCAAACAGTTTACTGAATGACGAACTGAATTTAAATAGATCACCATATAGTGAACTTGTTTTTTTAGAAACCGATGTTATCCTAGTCACCGTATGTTTACTTCTTTACGGTGTCCTAGTCTCACATGCTCTGGCTCTAGGTAATCATAGTTGAGGATGTATCTTAGGTATATGAAAGTTGAGTAGATGCTCTACGCAATTAGAATCAGAGACCATTCCCGAGAGTCGCTAACAGGCGGCTCCGGTAAGTATAAACTTTTTTAACCAAATTTCAAGCTCACTTCTTTTGCAGATTCACTGAGAAACCCCTGTTCTCGATTTGAAGACACTCTTCTCCGGATAGTTTTTGGCGACCCCATGCAATAATTACATTCCAGCAAAGTCACGATTCAATAAAATATTAGATTAGAAAATACAAGCACCTAAATAGTAGAAGGGATAGAACTTTTCATGACTGGACCATTGAAACTAATATCGGTAGTAAAATAAAACGCAATAGAGTTTCAACTGATTTGTCTATAGGAATATCGTAATTTGACAAAAGATTACCTTGATTCTTTGGAGGTTCTTCATAGATTGCTCATCATTTTGTCGAAGAAAGTTGTCCATTTTTTAAATTTAAATAATCTGATTTTCTAGTGTGACTGTTTCTGATGAGATTCTTGCCTCGTAGTTGGATCGTCAACATAGTAATAATGTTTTATTAGTTTCCTCATAATGTGGACTTTTTTTTTCATATTTGTAGGCATTAAACTTCGACATGATAAGAAACTTTTTGGAAATTAATTCTTCATTAGGTTCATCAGGACGCATTGTATTAACACTTTGACTTTACATCATTTCCGTATGTGACCGATGAACACTACATTAAGTTTTCGAAGAGTTGATATTTTATTCATCACTCCCAGCTTCAATATTTCATTCTTGTGGTACAAGAAGTGTCAAACACCACTCTTTCTTTTACCATAGCATGGTTTGGTGAATATCATTTTATTTCCGCAGGATCTATATCAAAATTGATTTCCATGATATGTTCCAATTCGAACATATTATCTCTTTTGAAGATTTTCACGGGATGATCCTCGCATGCAGTTTCTTCCCGAGTATAATGATTTCAACAACTTCCTGTATTTTTCAAGAAATGTAAGTTGTTCGTACTAGCAACAGGATTAAGAAACTTTGGGAGTTTTCAATTTCAAGTTAGATATTTGATAGTTTTTTCATTTTGAAGTTGAGTTGTGATTCATTGTCTAACATTGCTCTACTATAAATTGAATTGGCCTCGAAACCTTGTACACATTTAAGCAGAAGCCAACAATACCAAAGACGTATAATATTTGATAACAGGTAAAAGCAATATATTTTCAACAACGGCTGGAAACTGAGTGAATTCATCTAATATTGAAGCACTACTGGTTGTCTTTGTGCTGGTACATGGTTGCGAATTTTATAATTTGATGAACGAAATTATTATTGTGATTAAATTGGCTTCAAGCAAAACATTTCATGTATCCACTCTCTGACAGAAACAAAAATAAATTTGAAAACTGCATCGAGGAGAGATACATACATAATTCAAAATATTAATAACTCCCAAAGTACCTATTCCGTAGGTTCTGGTAAATGCCTGTAGGAAAACAACTACTTTCCCGGCTAATACCACGCTGGGCATTGAATTATTTCCGACAGAGATTTATGTAAGATACCTTACACAGGTTAGTCTTGCTAACTTGATAACTACAAATTCCAATAAAAAGAATCATAAGATGATTCCACTACAATTTTTCGATAGCGAAGTGCTAGATAACAGTTACCTTATGACAAAAATAATATAATTTTTTTTACTTCACAGTCACCTAAAATTTAGGCCTCTGACCATGAACTAATATACCACCAATACCACATCCAATACCAATAATACATCTGGCTGTTTAATGTTACGATATTTTTAACGAAAGCACTACAAAAATACCTCTATTCAATGATTCTGAATGAAAAAATGGCAAACTCTTCCAATTTAGTAAAAACCTTCACTGGCCATGAAAAATTTATTATACGGAAGTGATTAACCTATTAATATTGAATTATCTAAAAAACATTTCGTTCAGGCCGGTCTCAACTCGCCTACACTGTAGGATAATGGACTAACACCTATCAGAAAACAACTACTCTCCTGGCTAATACCATGAAGGGCGTTGGATTGTATCCAATAGGTGTCAGTGCAGGAATCTTCTGACGATTATAATCCAACGCCCTTCCTGGTATTAGCCAGGGGGAGTAGTTGTTTTCTAATACGTGTTAGTCTATCGATATACAGTGCAGGCGAGTTGACACTGGCCAGTGTTCAAGTGTTCCCGCTTACTATACGAGAAATATTAATATTGATGTCACTGGTTTTCAAAAAATATGGTAATTGAGCAATAGTTCTAATATGATCAAAAAAGAAAATAATTCATGTGGACTAAAGAAACTATTGCCTCTCAATTTCTGTCAGTGTCTTGAATATTGAAATTATTCACAATGAGAAAAACTTATTTAAAATTTTCAAAAGTGTTGGAAATATTGACCCATAAGGACACTATAAATTATACAACTATAAAGTTCCTTCAACTGACAGAAAAATGACACCTTTAGAAACTGTTATTACTTTTATTGATATTTTCCCAGAAAAATTCGAATTCACTGTCTAAAATTTATTAAAGGATTGCATGAAAAGATCCTTTTATTTCAGAAAATTTTGTACTTATATTCATCAGGTTATTTGGCATAATTGTCCTCATTCAATAAATTACGCCTCAGAGATTTGTTTATTCGAGATAATAAATGAATGAGTTAGGAATTTTTATGGTTTTACGAGTAATTTAACAATGATGAGGGAGTTCGATGTAAAAATTACCATGAGACTGACTATTTTCTGCACTGTAATTGCCGCAAAAAGATCAAATATACTTTGCAAAAGAATCGTCACGAGTGATATTTTATTCAATGATGATACAAAATAATCGTTGGTCCAACTAAACATACCAGAAAGAATTAGGTACTCTGAATAAAGTACAGAACCTACTGATTCACATAATTTGGTTTAATTTTTTAAAGTTGTTTCGCATCGTTTTTTCATTTGTATATGAACATAATTTCTGTGCATGATCTATTGTACATATTTGTGTATATCAATTATTTGTTTCTTTTTTTCGCTAGAACATTCCCATTCCATATAAATAGCTGAAAAAAGAAGAAAGACAAAATTTAATCCCTCCCAAAAATATTTCCATTTCAATAAAACTTTCTTATTTTTGATATTCGTGTTTTGAGTTTTACCGTTGAACCCATAACTCCCATCTTTGTAAGGAGAGTCATGATCAATATAGAAGCACTCAAATGTTCCATCAATGACCACCACTAGTGAAATTTACGACAGATCAAAATAGCATATCTGGTTTACGACCTTCAATGTAACTCTTTTAGGTTCTGTTATTATTAAGAAGAGGGAGCAGATGTCTGTGGACCCCAGCAGAACTGTGATAATTCCTTTCATTTATCGCTACTTTCCCTCGATGTTGAAGTCATTCCAGTTGGAACTGAGGTGAGATATCTTGGCATTGACCTTGATGAAAAACTCACCTGGAACGCTCACTTGGAAGGAGTTTTATACATTGTCAGACTGTCCCTATGGACATGCCGAAGGATTTGCATTGAAACTTTTGGTTTGGGTCCCAAAAAAATCCATAGGATTTTGTCAGACCAATGATCACTTATGGTGCATTTGCCTGGTGGCCGAAGGCTTTACAGAAAACGACCCAGGTAAAGCTCTCTGGCTTACAGAGATAGGCTTGTCAGGCTATCAGTACTATACCGTTAGCAACCATGGAAATCCTTCTAGATCTACCTCCTTTCCAAATTTATCTGAAGAGGAAGGCTAGATGGACTGCCTATAGACTTGTGCACATTGTCAATTGCACACATCAATTCAATGAAGACTGTAACAGACTGTTGGTTGACACTGGAAGTCAGAGCATTCTGGAAATGACCTCTGACTGTATGCCTACAACTGTCAACTACGAACTGCCTTATAAAGTACTGTTCCCGAGTAGAGAGGACTGAAGAAGAAAATATTAGAAGCAGATAGTTGTTGGTTCACAGATGGACTAAAAACACCTTTCGGTTTCAGTTCAGGTGTTTTCAATCGCAGACCCAGGACAGAGATATCAACATGCCTAGGAACCTATGCAGCTTCCTCGGATCAGAAGCTGTCATTGGCATCGGTTTAGGATTTGCAAAACAAAGATTGAACACCTGGACCTGGCAAAAAGATTCATGGAATTCTGGCAGAATCTTCCAGGATTGGCTCACTTCAAGGCGTTTATTGACCCCTGGAAGCTTGATATCAAACAGTTGTTGGACTACGGTAGAAATGAACTACGATGTCTAGCAGGCCTTCTTACAGGTCACTGTCATTTGAATCATCATATGCAGAGACTCGGACTGTCGGAAGGCCGTGTGTATTGCCCCTGTTTGGGCAATGATGAAACAGCAGAGCAAATACTTTGTGTCTGAGTTCGACAGAGCCGTACTCTTACCATCTGACCTGAAAGACCACTACAAACTAATCGGCTTCGTTATGAATCTGGCTTTATTTGGTCAAGTGTGAATAGGTGTGAGACACAATAAACCCTTACGGGTTGCGATGGAAGGTCGAATAGACCCATTCACTTTGGACCTAACCTAACGTCACCTATTATCAAATTATCATATTTCATCATAAAATTCTCTACAGAGGAACCTTTCAGAAAGCTTCAAATAATGGCAATTCAAAAAATTGTAACTTTATAACATAAATGTCGTAATTTCTATTTAACGTTATTTACTAAATGATTATAAAACAACGTTTTTTTTAATTCTGATTATATCTACTCATATTTTTTTTATTTACTTCGTAGTAACTACTATTCTGTCTGTATTTGATAATACAATGATCAAACATAATCCAGTATCAAAATCAGAACTCATACACGAATCACATCATCGATTATTTCGTTGTTTGTTTGTAAAAAGAGGTAGCTAAGTAATATTTCATTAAATAAAACAATTCATAAATGGTTGACTGTATAATCTTTGCAAATAGCACCACTGTATTTCCTTTCCAATGTGGTTTTACTGCAAACGGAAAATTATTTTCTATATCTTGTCGGAAAACAATAATTTCATTTCATTATTTCAATAGAATGAGACTCAAATTCATAAGTTCTATATTATTTTTTCCATTTCTCCGAATGAAACACATTTTCATTTAAATATACACCATACTGTATTTAAAATGTCATTAAGGTTACACTATAACTGTATATGAAAGCTTTGTCATTGCTGAATTTTTCCCGGTACATAGTAAAACATGTCATATATTTTGATAAACAGGTGTTGTTTTGATATCTTTCGTGATTGTGATATATTCTCAGTATTTCAAATTGAAGTTATAATTCCGATTCGATGAAAGTGAAAAGTTTTAGAATAGATTAGTTTTTGGAAATGAATCATTTTGGCTTTCTACTACTCCATCTTCAAACAAAAAGTGTGTAAATCTTCCGAAGAAACGAGAAAAGAGAATGACTTCAAAAATCTCTTCGCAAAAATGGAAGAAAAACAGTTTCGAAACAATCAATTGAACATCTGTCAAAGGTGAGACAACAGAATTAAAAAATATATAATTTGAAAACGAATACTACAGAGTACACAAAAATAAGAGAAGCACTATGAGTGAGCTTCTCAGAATGCAATTCCACGGGTCGAAAATCAAAAATCTAACAATAGAATCCAGAACAAGTTCAGAAATGTGATCCTCAGAGGAAGTTTGTCTTTGAGATACATACCAAACGTAAACTGATCAAGGTCCCGTTCATTCCAAAACCAGGGAATATCAAATAAAACTCGGCAAGGCTTTACTTGACAGGCAGTGACATACCATTAGCTACCAAATCACTTCTTTGAGACCAATATGCTTACAGATCAGGTATGTCAACAAAAAAGGCTGAACATAAGTGCAACTACATCGACCATAGTAGTACTTATTGATCAAGAGGTCATTTAAAACTTCGAAGTGGAGAGATACATCTGCCGGGAAAGGTCAAATATGTGGAATGATACCAGATCCTAGGCTGACGTGCAACCAGCTTCCTAAAAAGATCAAAAACAAAGGCGGAGGTAACATTGATGCTAGCTAGACCCAATTACGGAAAAACATGAAGGCTCAAACCGACATGAGAATGAAAACCACATCAAGTGCTGTATTGGAGACACCCTTGAATCTCCCTTCTTTACATTTCGAAATAATGGAAGAGGCAAGAGTGAGTCAATTCAGTCTGGAAAATTGACCAAATGGTCAGACGGAACAAACATTTTGTAATGTGTGGCATGCTCAGCAGCAGCAAATGGGTTTAGATGGGCCGAAAACTGAACATAGGACGGGAGCTAGAATTCACTATACAAAGACATCCAACACGCATCATTCTTCGAGGTTGAAAAACGAGAAGAAAAAGTTTATCATTTTTCGAGGTTGAAAAACGAGAAGAAAAGCTTTCTATTTTTTTACCTTTTTTCCAAGGACAGAACACAAGCACTACAGGAAAATCTCCAAGGCGCTCTATGAGCGGTACTTGTGCGAAAGTAGCGATTCGTATTGGAATTCAATCCATTCGAAAAAACATTCTAAAAAACTTCATTCCACATTAACATAGTTATCTAAATGAAAGAGTTCATACACAGTGAAGTTTGAGGTGTTCTGTATGTAACGACAACTCTCAGAAGTTGAGAAACTTGTGTGAGCTAAGGACTAACGAGGTCTCACCTTTTAACGTGTGATTCCTAAGAGCCGCAGTCTGTCGCGTATTCCTGATATGTACCGCTCTTAGTGGAATCAAATGTTTCAAGTCACTTGAACACTTCCCGTGAAAATATCTATAGAAGAGAAACGAACCCCCAACCTTTTTCTGATGTTCCAGACTATCAAATCAAATTAAAATATGCTTTATTGTCTGAAGATTCATATCTTATTGACAAAGCTTGGTTGAAATAATTGAATAAAAAAAACAAACAAACAAAATTACACATATTA
>WOGP01008786.1:0-11041 GCA_015342065.1 Leptinotarsa undecemlineata
TATTATCTATACATTATCTGCATGTAACTCTTAACGGTATAGGCAGCGCACGCCAAGATAGCTCTCAGGGAGGAAACATTTTTCTGACTTACTTAATACTTATCGTTATATTATGGCCAAAATCACACAAAACCTTTGTAAATTGTAGCCTATATGTTATTCTGATGTATAAGCTGAAATTATGGAAATTCTCATCTGAATGCGTTCAGTCGTTTAGGCCTGAAAGAGCCACAAAAATACATACATACATTTTTCCATCCTCACAAACATTCACATATATAATATTATTCACGATGAGAAAGAATAAAATCCGGACTGGTGGTGAACCTGACGTACCAAACGACGTACTTGTGACAATTAGTCGTTGCTGAGACTTCGAAATATAACATTCGTCCTCGCAGTCAATACAACTGATGATGTAGTAGCAAACGAAACGTTTGGAATTTCAGGTTCCATTCAAGGACGGCCTACCAACCGAGATTTTGTGGTCTTTAATATTGACCCGGAAATGCCGTCTAAAAAATTTGTTAACCAATAATTATATTTTTTCGGCTTTTATCTCGGAAATTCTGTTTTCAAAGTTTGTATTTTTGAGATAAAAATCGAAAGTTTGCAGTTCCAAATCGAAAAAATATATTTCCAAGTTTAAAGTCATTTTTCGGAGTTGAAAAGGAGAAAAATGAAAGTAGTAATTTCAGAGAAGAAAGTCTGATTTTCCGAGTTGAAAGTAGGTGAATATAGTTCTAAATGTAAGTCAGAATTTCCGGTTGAAAGTTTGGAAAAATCAAAAAGTAATTAGTGCGACCCTTGTAGGCAGTGTTGCATATGTCATTACATTATAATAGATAAAAGTCAAAAATACTTTCTTATTGCCCCTTTTCAAGCTGTACAAGATGACGTTGGATGATTTGTGATCCAACGTTTCGTTTCCGAGAAACCATCATGAATTCAAACTTTTTATATATAATCGGAAACAAATTAGCCGGTCTAAGAAGCCTTTTTGGCGACTACAGTGAGATTTTGAATGTCATTTGAATAAACTCTGAACTGGAAAACTTTTTAATTATTTTACTGACATTTTATCTCTCAAAGTTTCCGATTTTTTCATACAAGCCCTCTTTATCGGTCGCACAGTGAATGTTCGAACCCCATAAATATGAATATTCAAAATATATTCATTTATTGGCAAAAAAGCATATTCATATATTATTTGTTGTGAATGGCTTATAAAACAGGTTGGTTAATATATGTTGAGAAATGCATTTTGAAAAACAAAAATATAAAAAATAAATCAACATTTGAAATATTGCTAAGCGTTCCACGACACATAAATATTAGATTTTTTGTTCATTGGTGTGAACTTCATACGTAAAGTGTAATAATTAATAGCTACACCAAAAAACTTTGAAAGTAACAAAACGAGAGTTCAAATAAACTTACCGATGTTTACCAGTAATAAAATATGAATTAACTTCGGAAACATAGTAAATCACAGCACAATTTAATTTTGTTTTCTTTGCGAAGTCTTCAGTGTGAATGTACGATATTCGAGCTTCGAGGGTTAGAAATTATTCAGGGGAATAATTGAATCGAATACCGCCACTTGATTTCGTTCAAAATTTTGTTGGTTTCGTAGCGTATGCAACTGATTTTACTCAATTTCCTAAAGTAAGTTGTCTATTGAACAACGAAGAGCGAAATAGATCCACTGTTGTCAGATGAATCATTATTGTTAACTCAAAGAATATTTTGAAAAGCTTACAAATAATATTGCAATAGTGCTCATCGAATTCAAAAACAACTGATATAAAAATATTGGTTATTTCGAAAACGACTCGAAAATGATTTTTTATTCGAGCTCGATTATTGTAAAAGTTCGGAGAAGTACGCCAACACCGTTAATACGTGTCTGTAATCCCGATACCGGTATCGTATGTAGTATGTAATTTGAAACATTTTGTTTATATATGTTTTTATCGGTTTGCTTTCAACTTTCATGCTTTCGTTAATGTCTATGATGTTACTGTCTTGTGACAATACTTCTTTCAAATTTTTTCCTTCTCATTCCTTGAGAGAAGTAGATAGTATATGTCTGAGACACTTTGAAATTACTTTCCCGTTTTACTCGCATTTGAAGTATATAGGTATAATCATCCATTAATATTGGTTAAAGGTTAATATTGGTTTACCTAAAAAAATCAGGTTATGAGTACCTATTCTGATATATTAGCTAAAAATAGATTTGGTTTCTAACAGTTCTATTTAATGAGTTGCTTCGAAATGTTATTGACGAGATGGGGGATGGATATGATTGCTATTGTTTTTCATGTATACTCGAGGTAGACCACTTAGATACTTTAAACTGATAATTATACGATATTTATAATCCAATTTCGAAATACTTCGATACTGGTAGTAAACGCGCTCTTCTACTACCTGAACCAGGATCGGACTCCACTGTTGGAATTATGTCTCTCTACGAATGTAGGTTCATTGGTGAATACCAATCAATATTAATACCAGGCAGACCACGCCAACACTCGTCTGGAGTGAGAAAGTCATGATAAAGGGATTAACAATTTCAGAGAAAGTATTCCACTTTCCAAAGTTGTAACTGATAGTTTTCCAAAACATCTATTAATAGCTTTTGAACTTAGGATAATCTAAAGTCATTTCAATTTTAAAAAAGATGAGTTTTAATTTTCTTGTCTGGCCTTAAATTTACTAGTCTCAACAAATAATCTAAAATGCCGCCTCTTCGGTAAAATAAACACTACAAAACTGTATACCTATTGTCTAATGTCTTGAGAAGCTTCTCAAAGAAACTCGCATATTTAATTTTATTTTACTTGGAACTTGACATATCAAATGTTACGTACATTCATTCATGGCAATTTACCGTACATAAAAAATCCAATAAAAATGAAATGTTAAACACATGAGAAAAATACATTTGAATAATAAACAATACAACAAGCATATTTTATGCTTTACTTGACATTTGGCATATTATCAAGAGTGTGAGCCAGTAAAAAATTCAATAATTTTTCAGTATCACTTGCATTTTCTGTACCTAATGTTGCTAATTCAAGTTAGGGATTAGAGTTTGTTGTATTGAGAATTGAAATATCGCATTTGGCAGGGTTCCCTATGTAACACTGTGACTGGTTTTAACTGTAATTAGCTGATGTGCCAAATGATAAAGTGGCCAAAGTGTACTTGCTAGGAGTTTTCGCTGTCTGTAGACAACTGTCAATTCGAATCTAATAACTTGACCTACTCTACTTAACCATTGAATGTTCAATATGAATAGTCAGTTCAAGCAGCAACTTTAGTTTTGTACGATTAAGCAAAGTTGAAAATAACAATATGGCAATAACTTTATACCATTTTCCAAAAAGTGCACCCTCAAGAGGAGCTCTTCTATCTGCCAGAGCTGTCGGAGTGGACTTAGATGTTCAAATTGTTGATTTATTCAAGAAAGAACAACTTAAGGAGGACTTTATTAAGGTAAGTAGGCCAGAACAGAATTTATTCAGAAATTGGTTATAGTTTTTTTTAATAACCAATAACTTTTCATTTAACTCATTCTATTTTAGATCAATCCTCAGCACTGTGTTCCAACACTTGTGGATGGTGATCTTACCATTTGGGACAGCCATGCAATCTCTTGCTACTTAGCCACTGCGTATGGTAAAGATGATAGCTTATACCCAAAAAACCCAAGAAAGAGAGCATTAATTAATCAGAGGCTATATTTTGATTGTGGAACTCTTTATCCTAGTATTCGAGCAATATGTGTATGTAAAGCAATAAATTCACAAAGATAGGCTTAATGAACCAGTCACAAGTTGCAAATTTAAAGTTGAAGATTTCTTGTTGCCACACATTTGTTTCAAGTATAAACTTGATACATATATTCAAATTTTCATTCAGTATGTCGATAAGCTTTGTTAAGTAATTTCATGTAAAATGGGAATGTGAACTAATATGAAAAAATCAGATGAATTATTTATTAATATATGGTCATTAAATTACCACAAACTTTGAAGTTTTCTATGTAACTTCAACAGACAAATTTCAAATCTTTGAAGAAAATTTTAATTTCAGTAAAAATTTAGTGCCGAGTAGGTAATGAAGGGATAATTTGAGTTTCAGGAGAGACAGTAAGTTATGGGACAAAGTGTTTTTGATAAATTTGCTCAAATTATTATTTGTTTTGTAAGTAACGTTCAAGTATTTATTCGAGAAAAAAGAGCTATATTATTCGTGAGGTCACCAAAGTATGTTAATTATATTGGATACACCTGGTTCATGACTTTTTTCATGCGTTTTTGGAAGTACAGGAGGTGATTATTTCATGAAACTCAATTCTCCTTCAAAATTACTTACCGAAAGTGGATTATTTAATAGTTTGTAAAGCATACTATGAATGCCGCTGCTTTAGGCTAATAGGGATATATCAAGTAATTGTGTATGGCAATGATCGTGGAAACTCAAATAAGTATTTGCTGTTATATATTTTTCAGTATCCAATACTCTACTTAGGAGAAGATGAAATTCTCGATGAACAAAAAGGCCCTTTAGAAGAAGCATTGGGATTTCTGGATGTATTTCTAGAAGGAAATGAGTTTGTATGTGGTGATAAACTAACAATTGCAGATTGTTCTTTGGTTGCCTCTGTTTCTAGTATTATAGTAAGTATCCATAAGTAAATTAGATGATTCATCAGATGAATATAATCATAATTTTATTGATAATACCCAAGTCATAACTTTGATCATATCATGCCATTATTTTATACTGTATGTGTAAAGTGATGAAAACTAGAATTGTCAATTTGTATGAATTGAACATAAACAGCATGCATTATCAATAAAATCATTTTCTGCATTCAATAAAGCAGCTTTGTAATGTTTCAATTCTCTACCTAACAAAGAATCATTTCAGGCTGTTGGATGGGATATCAGTCCCTATTCTAATGTCGCCACATGGGTTGCCAGATGTGCTCTATCGATTCCCAAATATGAAGAAGCTAACCAGAAAGGTGCTGATGAATTTGGAAAGGCAGTTAAAAGTAAAATGGCACCTGGTCAACTCTAAGATATAAATTATATTTATTACATTAAATAAAAGTTTCTATATTTTGTTATGAAGGCATGTAGTATTAATTATTTGGAGATTTAGAGATGGTCATTTCAAACTTTTGAATGGAAAATTATTTTCAGGCAGCACAATCGCAAACTCATTGTGTATACTCAATACCTTGTACACATAAACCTCAACTTCTACTGTTCATGTAGAGAAGCGCGTCTCATCTCTCGGTATGTTTTCATTTAATTTTATTTGGCTTAAATATTCAAGTAGCTCTCTGAAAATAATGGGAAACTTAATTTACTTTCTTGTTTTTCATTACAGATCTCTACCATATCATTATTGAAAGAGTTGAACTTTTATTATATTAGAAATTGCTTTCTCATATGAACATACATCTAGGTACACATGCTTGATTTTCAACAGTGGAAAAAATTAAATTCATAAAATATATCTGGATTAAATCAACTTTTAGTAAGCGTAGGTCAATGAAAAAACAAGTCACATTGTTTATAGAAAACGCGGATTTTGGGAGAGAACGAAAAACCTGTTACTGTTACAGTATATTCGAAATAATACTGAATCTGATAATATGGTAATCTTACTCTCACTTTTCTGTGCTATTGGAGAACTGGTGAATCAAGCAATAATAGATTGGTAGTAAATATTAAGCATTCAGTAAAGTAATTATATTAACGTAATTTAGATCTCTTCATTTTAATTTCCCGCACTTTGTTTTTCGCTATCAACTTGTATTTGTCAAGTTCTTTATTTTGTATTCGTTTTCACAAGAAATTCTCAGCTAGGGCAAAGACTTCAAATAATGGGATCTAGTTTCATATCAAAAGATGAATAAACTAACTCTGAAGACAGTTTTTTAAATAAGATAATATATTAATTCAGTAATATTCAAGATACCTAACAAATAATAGAATGTATGATAAACGGATTTTTTAAACAGATGATCTTAAACCATTCTCCTTTAAGAGAAGTGGCACACATAGATTGTGATATTACACATCGATAAAGAGTAGAGTAATTTCTCATATCAATTAACCCTACCAACAGGAAATCTGTGCCTTGGCAACGTTTTAACTGCAATAATTTAAGAAGAAGGTATTCAGCTATAACCTCACATTTTGATATGTTTAGTTAGTAAATGTTTACGTTTTTGAAAATGTGACTGGCAGTCGTAGTCGTTTTAATATTAAATAATAATTAAAATTAATTAAGTAATAATTAAAATTAAACAGATATGGCTCGACGTGGAAAAGTAAAATATAAGGATGTTGTTAAGAAACCTCATCTTACATCCAAGAAAGGCCCAAAAAAAATTCGACCGAGGAAAACGTACAGTTTATTTAAGAAAGATGAGGAGAATAAAAGACCCAAAAGAAAGTTCAATAACGATAAACCACATGAAAGTGTGAATCCTAAAAGGCAGAAAGTGGAGGAAATGGAACCTGAAGAAGAACAAATTTCTTCTGAAGAGGAAATTGGAAATCTGGATCACTTACTAAGTACATTTACTGGAACAGGAAAAAATAAAAAGTCGGTGGCAATCGAAAGTAGTAGTGAGAGTGAAAGTGAGACCGAAACTGAGAAAAAGACAGTTTTAGAAGAAATAAAACCCACTGAAGAGAAAAGTGATCATGACAGTACTTCCAGTGGAGATGAATCGCATGTAGAAAGTGAAAAGGATGTTGATGAAGATGAAATGTCAAACTCTGAAGAAGTTTTTCCCCATACTGAGGAAATTCACGTAGAACCAGAAAGTGAGAAATGGGAAGATATTGATAACACTGAGGATCCTTTCGCCAAACATATTTTTCATGATTTGCATGACAACATGTTAGAATCACTACAAAATGCATCTGTCATTTCTTCCTGTGAAACTTGGCCTGTACTTGGACAATTATGTATACAAATCCCAAAATGCAATGACATCGTCAATCAAGAACCTAGTGAGTTCAGTATTGCCGAGAAAAAAATATATGCCCCTCCTGGTTCTGTGCCAGAAAGAATTCAAAAAACGGCAAGTCCCTCAGATTTATTCATCAAATCTCAAATTATAGGTAATCTACCTAAAGTTAATTTGAAACATTGCAGTGATGAAACTTTCAGCCCTTTACAAGCTGAAATATTTTCCATAATCAATAATTACCAAGATTTTCACTTTCCTGGCAGAACATTTTCAAATTCGGAAGAAATACGATATGTTTACTGTCTGCATGCTGTGAATCATGTATTGAAAACTAGAACTAAAGTTATACATCATAACTCGAAACTCTCAAAGAAGGATGATGTTCCAGAGGAATTTAGAGACCAAGGTTTAGTCAGACCTAAGGTATGTTACTTTAGGTGGCATAGTGAAACTGTTCATAGTCATTAAGAATCTGAACTAAAAATGTATCAGTCTGGTTACCACACATCCCAAAAAAAACCAATGAAGTGCATACTACTTTTGCAAGGCACACTACTGGTGATGATGTCAGCGATTAATTATCTACTACTATCACCATCCAAAGCAAGCATTTTTCCCAAACACCAATTCTCAACTATCGATTCTCTACTCTACAAGCGTTTCACCAACGAAGTTGGCATTTTCAGGAGATGTAGTAAACTGCTTACCCACGTCGAGTTCTGGTATTTGGGAAAAGTGCTTATTTTGGAATTATTCTATGCCAGAGGATTTCACTACTTTTTTCTCTTTCAGGTTCTCATGGTTGTGCCGTTCAAGGATGCAGCCTACAAAATTGTCAGAATGATAATTGATTTGATTTTACAAGAAGATAAAGGAAATGTTATGAATAAAAATAGATTTGAAGAGGACTATACAGGAAATGAACTTATTTTACCTAAAAAAAATCCAAAACCAGAAGACTACGAACTGATTTTTCAGGGTAATACTAGTGATGATTTCAAAATTGGTTTGACTATAACAAAAAAGAGTATAAAGGTAATACCCATCATTAAGTAGTATTCTAGAGAAACCTGAAGTTTTTTATTTTCAGCTTTATGCAGATTTTTATTCTTCGGACATTATTATCGCTTCACCTTTGGGACTAAGAACAATTATTGGGGCTGAAGGAGAACCTGAACGAGATTATGATTTCTTAGCTTCTATAGAAGTTCTCATTTTTGACCAGACTGAAATATTTTTGATGCAAAATTGGGATCACGTGATTCATATTGTCAATCACTTGCATTTACAGCCTAAGGATTCCCATGGAACAGATTTCGCCAGGTACTAATCAAATATATGAAAAGGATATAAAAAGGCAATTTGAAAAAAATTCTGCCCACTATAGAAACTTACAAAATTTTGAAGTCGAGAGTATTTTATTGTTCAATATGCTCTCCTCTTGATTGGATACAATAGTTAATCTGCAATACCTGTAGACCTTTCTAGAAAAAATTTCAGTTTGTAAAACACGCCTCCACAGCGTTTATCACCACTTCGTTGGAAGGAAATTTGCAATCTTTCAGACAATTTTCAGTTAGGCAAAGACATGATAGTTGCTTGGAGACAGATATTGTAAATAAAGGGGATATTTGAGTAATTGGAATTCCAACCATACTGTAAACTCTTGTTCAACAACCACGTAGATGATGTTTGCAAAAACTAAACAAATCATTATGATGCTTCATTCACATTCAAGTCAAAATTCTATAGGTCATCTGATCAATTTATATTTTGCACTGGTATAAAGTACCAAAAAAATAAATAAAAACGTGAGTATCATAACACAAAAAGGACATGTTAAAATGCTGAGGTATACTTTTTCAACTTGTTACCTGAAAACATCAAGACAGAAACAAGTCTCAAAACTACTAAGCAGACATTGAAAAAATACTTAGTTCGAGGATCATTTTATACTTAAAGCGATTATATCCAGAAGCTAGACTAATTTTCTCTATATGTTATGTAGTTCATATTATGTGTATAACTATCTAATATGCGTGATTGATGTCTTGTTTATTTTGTGGAAATTCATGGTCACTTTTAATGAAATGAATAAAAACACTTTTGTCTAATTTCCACTGGTTATTTTATTTTTACGACCAGTTTCGGGTTTTACCCTTTTATCAAGTATAAAACTAACATGTGAAATCTGAAAACTAGGTTATATAGGGAGTTTTTAGGTAAGCTAGAAGGCGAGATAGTTGAATGATCAAGAAACTAACTATAAAATTCAACACAACATGAACTGAGTTGCTCGTTTAGGTCTCCACTCTTGTATTTATAAGTATGACAACCCTTATAATCTTCAGTGTTGAATTTTATAGTTGGCACCTTTGTTAATTTAACTACTAAAAACTCCCTCCTCCTCCTACTAAAAACTCCCTAAAAACGTAGTTTTCAGATTTCATATGTTAGTTTTATATTTAATAATAGGATAAAACTCAAAACCTGTCGTAAAAATAAAGTAACTAGTGGAAATTATACCAAATTGTTTTCATTCATTTCATCAAATTGTATAACTTTCGTTATGAATTTATTACAATTTCTTGTTATTCATGTAAAACTTACCATTGTTAATGAATTTGTACATTTTTAACAAATTTTATGTTATAAAACAACCTAAAGAGACAAATTTATTATGTGTCAATATATCTTATTGAATAGATGTTAATCTTCGTGGCTATAATACTGCATTAACTTGTTTATCCGCATAACCAGGCTAGACTAAGTAAATATTGATAACTCCTTATAAATATTGTACCCAGAATTTTCAGACTCTTGGATTTCATTAGCTTCTTCTCTTTTTTTTTTTAGAGTGAGAACTTGGAGTTTGAACGGTTGGGCAAAATACTACCGCCACACCATGATATTCTCTTCAATAAATTCAGCAGAAATCAACGCCATCTTCAACAAAAAGTGCCATAACTATGCTGGCAAAGTGAAAGTCATTAACCCCATTGACTTCGGCACTATCAGTCAGGTGGTTGTTCAAGTTCCTCATGTCTTCCACCGATTTGAATGTAAGAGTGCCGCTGAAGCTGTAGATGCTAGATTCCAGTTTTTTGTTGATAAAATATTACCACAGCAAAGGGAGGCTTTGATGAAACAAACAATGATTTTTGTGCCAAGTTATTTTGATTATGTTCGACTGAGAAATTACTTCAGAAAGGAGGACATCGGGTTTGTGCAGATTTGCGAGTATTCAAAGGTAAGTAACTTTTTTGGAACGAGATGTACCAATCATATTTTCAGTCATATTTTCAGCAAAGTACAGTATTATTTTTCATCAACTATTGAAAAAGTTGAAAATACGTACATTAAACATATGAAAATGATAAAATATGATTAGAAGTTGAAAATGTTCACAATTAAAATATAATTTGAAGTGATTCTAGTCTTTAGTTTCTCGTTGTAATATCCAAGAAATATCTTTCTTGAGACTGTGTTAGTTTTTCAAGTGTTGAGAAAAAACTTCAACGAAAAAATAGTTTTGGAATTCATTTTGTTCTAGATTTTTTTTTAATTATACTTGACTGGCATATCATCACATAGTATAGGGCTTATTTTGAAGTTAACTGTTTTCTTCCTTTCTTTGGAGGAATCCCACATTGCCCCTTTTCAATTTAAATAAAGTCACTAATTCCATTGTTCATATCTTATGGTTTTTCATCTATAATATTGAAAAAATTAGACATTTTCATTTAGTGAACAATATATTTATGTTGATATCCGTATTAATTTTTTTTTAATTCATTTTGAAATTACCAAATAAGTGACAAATAAAATTATATACTAGGGTCAATAGATCTTTATACATGCGTCATCTTTTGTTGCATCAGACACGATACACTCATAATGGTATGCTACTCGTTAGTTCCAAACGAGTCCAGTTCGCGCAGATGACGTGAGTGCGAAGCATATCGGGGTTGTAACTTCGTAGACTTGCCTAAATTCAATTTGAATTTCTCACAAGTTCTCTGT
>WOGP01008788.1:0-11040 GCA_015342065.1 Leptinotarsa undecemlineata
TATAAAATACTAATAAAATAAAACTGTTGCAACACCATGGAATTATAAAACAACTTTGCTGGTTGGGTTGTGTTTCATCAAATTGGAGTGGAGTACAGGATTGTGTCAGGTATAGGTCCTTGACAGACGTCAGTGGCATGTTTAGCTTGAAGTTCACTTAAGGTAAGATCATTAGAATTTGCAAAACTGTTCGTTGAAGTGAAAATATGGATTACCGAAGTAAGATCGCCTTCCGAAACTTTATTTATTACAGATTTTGAGTAATTTGTTTTCTTTTTAGATCGACTCGAATTTGTGATCTAACCTTCCTGGATAGTTATTGAAAATATTATTCTTGATGAGTGAAGTGAGAGACTTTTTACGAATTTTTTTATGTGGTGGAAGACAAAAGCATCTGTATGCAAACCAAACAAATATTTCCAGTGATCTAACGAATTGATCTGAATGCTCTGCTCAAAGCTTCTGCTGCACACATTCTTGCTCCTTTGGGAATTCTCTTCAATATGTAAGAATGGAGTTTGTATAGAGAAACTCTAGCATCAATAGCTTTGATAGAACTTGCACCAGATTTAGATTCAACATTTGGAGTCAGTGCACATGTTTGAATGTTTGAATGGAAGAGGAAACGTTGGTGACTCAGATTTATGAATTTGTGAAGAGTATATTTTATACTTGCATCGTGTTCAGTTGTAGAAGATAATTCCTCTGTGGAGGGTTCTTTCTTTTTTTGTGGTTTCTTGATTCACTCATCATGACTGCTAGATAAAGGATACCTGTCATCTCTCAAATTTCTATTCTAAAAATGTTTCCCTACATCGGGACTTGAAGTTTCAGGTGTAGTACATTCCATTTTCATTATTCCTCCATCCTCTATCCAGTGTTCAACACATTTATTAAATGGTTTTGACAGCATCAGTGAAACTTTCACAATAGATGTGGGCTGTTCGGTGATAAGGATTTGAATTTTTGACTATCAATAGAAAAATAGAGAAACAGGGACTGAGCAAAATAGGTTTTTAACGGAGTGTAAAAAACTTGACAAGCCACTTTGACTTGTCGATGAAAACCCCAAAATATGTATCAATTATTATCCGGAGACGATTGTGAATGCTAACACTCCAAATGACGTGGATTAACTAGGTTTAAAATCTTTCCTTATTCTTTCTCATTTTTTATATTAAATTTTTATACATTATTCATCATCTCTTATCGATTATCTTCATTATATTATTTCATTTTTATTAATTTTTTTTTATTGTTTTTCACTTTTTCACCTTTCAACTTTCACCTCTTTTGTTCTTCCATAGATCTCAAATCTGTTAACACACATTTTGCAGACAGTGGACATCCAAATTTATAACATATAGGATGTTTCCTAACTACGGTACGAAACTTCAGAGGGTAATTCGTTAGGTTGTTTTAAGGAAAACAGTTTTCATGAACATATATCCGGAGTTGCTTCGTTTCTGAGATACAAGGCGATGAAGTTTGAAAAGCAATGGTATCTATAAAAAATCATAAATATTTTTATATTTATGATACTTTATAGATACAATTTATGATATTTTATAGATACCATTACATTTGCTACAATTATTTGAAATAATACGGCGCTTATTTAGCCCGAACTAGGTTGAAATTAGTAGGTCCAGTAAAGTCTCTACCACAGCCAACAATATTGTGAAAAAACTACGACACTGACTTGTTGATGTAGTTTTTTAATTTTTTTTGACCAACTAACTGTTTCGTCGATTGTATTTTCTTCACATCTAGCATCGAGAAAAAAAATATGAACCACTTTGCATATCATGAACACACGCTTTGGATACCATCTGCCAATGATAGTGTTGTCATGTATGTGAAAGTCAGAGTTGTCATTCAGCAGTGATTCCATCACGAATAATTTCACTAATAACAGATTTCTTAACAAAGTAATTTCATGTGCTAAAACATTTAGAACGCTACATGCGAGAGTATGTGAAACTGAAAGTTTCAATAAAAATACAGGTAGTGAAAGACCAGAAACTGTAATAACGCCTGATTTTCGAGAAGTTGTAATCGATATAATAGAAAAATATTCCTTAAATAGAACTAGGAAGATTGCACTGCGGCTGGAAGTCAGCCTAAAAACCGTATGGATAGTTATAAAAAAAATCTCGTATACCCGTATATCATTTACAGAGGGTCCAAGCTCTACTGCTTCCAAATTTTTACCTAAGAATATTGTTTTGCAGGTGGTTGATTGATACGATGGTACACATTAATACACAATAATAATTTTTATTTACGAATCGAGAAAATTTTTTATGGGATGCTGTCACAATGACCATTTTTGGGCCGACAAAAATCCCCACGTTATTAGATCTTCAGCAACAATTTCTGCTGAACATTTGGGTAGGAATAACTGGTGATTATCTGATTGGCAAGATCAAGAGGTGAATCCTACACGAACTTTTTGCCAGATCATTTACCCATTTTGTTAGAAAAAGTGCCGTTAATTGTGAGAGGCAACTTGTGGTTTATGCAAAACGGGGCTTCAGCCCATTCCAGTGCTCGTCAACATCTCGACTTCACTCATTTTAATCGCTGGATTGGACGTACAGGACCTCAAAGTTGGTCAGCTGGCAGTATTGATACGAATCCTCTAGATTTCTATTCATGGGGTCATCTAAAGGCTCTTGATGATGTGAATGATTTGAGAAATCGAATAATTGACGATTGCAATGTCATAAGGAATACTTCAGGTATTTTTGAACCTGTCAGAAAATCAATGACGAATCGATTGCAATTGTCTATTTTATCATAAAATGGACATGTTGCTCATTTATTGTTTTTTATTTATTTAAATAGTTTTTAGAAGTGATTGTTTTTTTCGAAAACGAAGCTTGATATGAAGAGAACACGCGCGGCCAAAAAGTTGTATTTTCAGTTGCCTAACCCAAAAAAAATTAATGACAGAGTGCAAGAAAATCAGTGGAGTTCTTTTTTCCCCAATATAATTGACTGTAATGCCCACTAAGACGCCACTCTTTTCTTAAACCACCTTACGAATCAATCTCTGTAGTTTCGTACCGTAGTTAGGAAACACCCTGTATAATGTGTAATTTTGTCAGTATAGTAAATATATTAAATTCAACAAAATCGAATACACATTTGGATGCTTTCATTACCAATTTGCGTATTTCAAAAACTAGAATTCTCGTGCTGGGAATCGCATGTTAAAATGTAAGATCTCGTTGGTCCATAGATCGCACAAGTGTCGATTTCTGAGGGTTGTCTTTTGTAGTAGGGCGAAAGCTGGTTAACGGAAAAACAGATTTTTAATATTTTTTTTTTCAACGGATCAATAACCAAGTTCCCAATTACAGTAATGGTATATTATAAATCATTTTCCAATATCGATGAATCATTTCCAGTGGAAACCTTTATTTTTAAAATTTCTTCCAAGTGACCGACTTTTTCACGGCGAGAAACTATGACCGCAAAAAGTTTAAAAGAAGCGAAATTTAATTTCGAAATCTTATCTACATCTGTAAATCACAGTCGAAGAAACTTTTCAAATGTAAAAATAATTCGCCACAATTAACGGGAACGGCGTAGGATTTATTCATCCTCCAGAAATTTTAATTAAATTTTCGCAAGTGCAGGTGCGAGCGGAAGCTTTTTATCTAGCCGATTTATCTACAGTCACAGTGTGTACTCTTTTACGATGCCGTAAAGCGACTACGAGGTGGAGGCGTTGTTATGTACGTGAGGAGATAAAGATATTTTTTATTACGATCTGTATGCCCGATACCAAACTAAACATTTATTACCTCTCTTGCTTGGGGCGTTTTTTCTAATAAGATTAAGACTACTGTAGATTGTTTTTATGTATAGTAGCTTAAGTTGATGGTTTCATGGTATACTGAAGATTCAAAAATTATACGTTTTGCAATATTACTGAAGTTTTTTCCCAACACCAAACCAAATTCTTAACAGGTATTGAAATACGTGTGGAGGTGTTAAAATATTGGTTTAGTGTGGGAAAACTCCAGTAATATCCATTACTACACCAAAGGTTCCAAACAGAGCATCACAAATACGTTTTGCAGATTACAGTAATTTCTGGAAATTTGACAATCTGAATCAACTGGGTTCATAGTGATCCCTAATTATAAGATTGTATTATGTATGCAACAAGTATTTCGAAAAACCGGTAAACTAGTTTGTTCTGAGATATTGAATAAATTTCCAGTACCGCACTCTACCTAGAACTGGCAATAATATATGTAAGTTTCGTACTGATGAAGATTTTGAGGAAATTTCTTCATTCAAGAAGCGCTCAATACTGCTTAAACTTCTTGTTAAATGCAGCGAAATTCTTTGAATGAAGATTTTTTGGAGGTTTCTGAACGTCGTAACCGTATTTATACTTACGTTTACTGTCACTTAGTGGTACCTTCTTGTGAAGCGTCATGCGAGTTGATGTTACAGGCCAAAATATTCGAATGACTTAGCTAAAAAAGATACTATCGAAAGTTAAAAAAAATTAATGAAAATAAATAAATGATTAGTGTGAAAAGTCAAAAAAAATGTTACTCATTAGTAAAGGTATTAGAAAATTGTGTTCTAAAGTAAATAGATAAATGGATTCAAGAATACGTGATATGTAAATTACATACAAACAAAAATTCAAAAGAATGAAATAATGAAAAATGAATTTGTGAAAATCCAAAAAAATAATTAGAAAAATATTCCAAACCAACTTCACGACTTTTCGATTATTAGCGTTTACAATTGTCTTCTGGCGAGAACTGTCAGTTCCTGTTTTTTCCTTTTCATTCAGCTTTACATACTTCTCACATATTTTTTCGAAGTACATTATTTCAATTATTATTTCATCAATGAACAATTTTTTTTTAATATTTAGGAAGTGTTAAAACTTCTATCTATCAAACCCTTCTTAGATTATATTATAGAATTTCATCTACTCATGTTTTTGTTCTGTTTTACGTTCTGTATTTCGATTTGATAATCAATGTCAGAAATGGAATTGAATTCTTCATGTTGAAGAATTTAAAGAACGGGATTTTAACGTTGATCGAGAACGAGAATATTTCCAACTCATCCACCAAACTCAAACTCCTGTTCATGCAGCTGCAGTGTCGTAAGAATGTATCATCTTTTCCATCAACCGATTCCCTGGAGTCTAAGAAGTCCACTAGATGCTCGTTAGAGAGGATGGTTCCGAATTCTTGGGGTTCTTGTTGAATATTCTTCATGAGAAAAAAAATAGCAGAGTCAATACTCCATACCACTATGGATTAAATGATTCCGTATAGTCTATCTCGTCTTGTATTTGTAAATCGTTTGCTGGAAAAATCCTTACTTGTTTACTTTGAAGTAAATGTTCAAGAGGTAGCAAAAACGTGTGAGAATTTCTGGAACTCCAACTAGCGTTTCCTAATATGACTAATAATCAGTCCCTGGAAAGCTTATTGTATTGTATTGCCAAACATGAGCCAAACTAACTGTTATAAGAAAACAAGTTTAGCTGAGGCACCAGTCAATCTAATACCAACACTGCTAATCTTCAAACGTGACTCAACCTTTGACGAAAGCACCAAACTCTTACGAAAGTTCGAAATAGATGAACACTTCAATCTAGCAGACCACTATTATAATCTTCATGCAGTAAATAATTGTTCACTGTGGTTCTGGCGTTGAATCTGGTTATTATTATGCCTAAGTCAAAGACGAAACGGACTGGTTTAAGTTTGACGATAGTCGTGTCATGAAGTGTTTTGACGATGTATTGAATCTATTGGAGCCTCTGGAGACACCCTACATTTCGTTTCATGAGAGAGAGGACATTGGCATATCAAGATCTTCAGACAATGTAGTGCTGCAGGTTTTTCAGCGGTTTCCTGAAGCTGAAAAAGCAAATGCGCCACTGGAATCAATGAAGTGCCCGGGAGCCCAAATTAATTTTTATTGTTGTTTTTATTTTTATCGTTGGTAAAATGTGATTTTATAGAAATAATAAATTACTTATTCTGAAGTTTGTCGTTCTTTCTTTCCGCTCCCAGTGAACGGGAAACCTTACTTGATTCTGTAGTTAATTCATCACATTATTTATGATGGAGTGCTCATGCAGAGCAACATTTTAAATGAAAATAAGTGACAGGTAGTTTTCACCGCTTGGACATCGAATAATTATTTTTAATGTTAAGGCAGTAAAAATGTCACTTCTGTGATCGATAAATGTCACTGTAGAGTTTATATTTATTGCTAATCGAGTAAAAATATTTTTCTTGTCTATCTTCAGAACACCGAATGAACTTTCATTCGATTGGGAAAACAAACAAAATGAAAATGTCTTTTCAAACTGAAAAAGAATATTAACAAACTGAAAGGGGTTCATTTTCAAGAGAGAATAATTTTTGGTAAGAAAAGAATGAAGATGTAGAACTAAAATGCCGAAATTTTTCCCCCAAATATTGACATGTGTTGTTGATATTAGAGAAACGATATTTCAAAAGATTTCATTGTACCATTTTGATCCTACTTAATTCGATTTTCATATCCAAATCCATATATTGTTTGAAAATTAAAATTTTATCGAAACCTTTTTTATATGTTCTGAAATCTCTTTTCATGTCTTCAGATTTTATTCTGATTTAGTTGAATTCGAGCCTCGGTGTAACATAGAATTTCAATCGATAGATAGATAAAAACTATAGATTTATTTTGTTAAGATCCAACCTTCTTTAGCGAAATATATCAAACAATGATAAGAGGTCAATTTCAAATACATTTTCAAAATTGTATTATGGTCTTCACAGTAAGAATTTGTCTACATTCAAATAGATATATTATGGAGAACTGCGACTGGTTCATCGATCTATACGAGTAATAATGTACAAAAATAATAGTTGGGTGTGTTTCCCTCCAGGTAATATGACAATTCCAATGGAAATACATCTCGATGAGTTCGTAAATAATTTATCAATCATTGCGTATTGTCCATTTTAAACGGCGTAGTGGTGTTACATGAATTAATAAATCTCTCTTGTGAATATCCACTCATATATTTTCATATAGGTGAAAATATGAATGGAAATTTATTGCCGTAGTTTTTAATTATTACTCATACCAAAACAATCCGAATGTGAATCATGTAAAAGTTATTTTGTTGTTTAGTCATCAATATTTTTGCCGCTCTCATATATTTCTTTTCACTTTGCGTTCATTATTCGAATTCTGTATTATGTGTTTTGTGTTCAGTTTTTCATGACTTTGATAAATATAATTCGATCCAATGTGGTGTAAACGATTACACAGTGCTAATAGCACACTACCATGTGAAATCATTCCTGAAGAGAATTATTTATATTTTTAGGGAAAATAATTTTGCTTCTAATTTTTGATATGCAGTTCTTTCTGCTGAGAATAAAAAAATATTTCATTATCTTGGTTAGTGAAAAAAAGTATTGGCTATTTTCAAATCTCAAAAACTTTCAAAAATGAGAGTTTCATAATATGTTCATGTTATATTTTTGAGTTTTGTCAATTTGATTCCATCAAGAATTTCTTTTTTTTCTACCTGATACCAATGATACCTTGTGATTGTTTATAGAAGTAATTTCAACATTTTCACTTCATATAAGATATCATTCTGAAAAATTTAAATAAGTAAGGAGACAAAAGATGAGTTGTTACTCGAGTAATTCGTAATACCAGAATCGTCATATTCATTGCAAATTGATTTTTCGGGAATTATAACAATTTTTAAACGAATCAGTTAATGTAAATAACTAAAGAAATATTCATCATTTTCCAATGAAAAATATTAGTAATTGTTCGTTAATGAAATAGTCTGTTATGGGTGTATACCCATAGCCATTTGAAAGTTCGAGAAGCAAAATAACGGTGAATTGAAAGTAAACCGAAGATTTCACATATAATCAGTGGGCGATAAACGATATCGATTCATTGCAACCGTGCCTTGGCAAAAATGATATATATTTCTCAAATTTGTATGGAGCCAAGCTACTCGACCATAATCAACTTCTTGAGATATTCAGATATTCAATGGCTAGACTCAAAGCTGTTATGTCGAAAGAATCTGATGCCTGGCTAAATGCTAATCCTGTGGCTTTTTAGTCTTAGATTGGGTCTTCGGTTGGGTTTTTCAATTTGCGTATAGATGTGGACCCACTATTGAAGAAAATGGTTACCAATCTCTAGCTAGTACAGATATTCCTTCAGTTCTTGAACCCATCCAACGTCCTTCGTGGTATTAATGAGGGGAATAGTTGTTTTCTGATAGGTGTCAATCCATTTCCCTACAATATAAGTGAGTCAAGACTGGCCTGGGCAAATTGTTCTTTCAGTTAATCTGATCAACAGCCAGTCTTGAAGTATGCCCAGTGAATATATCTAAATTAATTTGCTATCAACCTGCAGTTTTATACAATATGCATTCGGAAATCTCATTGTTGATTGGTTACCAAATATAAAGAAATAGGATATCACTGATATGAAAAGGTATAGGGTTGATAAACGAAGAAACAACTGAAATAGAAGAATTTGATCAACGGCTGGTGAACTCAACAAATTTAGCTTCTCATGGAAGGAAGCTTCTCGTAAGTAACTTAGATGGTACTGAAAATCATTGTTGAGCGTCGATTTGAAGAATTATTAACTTTTATTTCTTTATATCCATAGATCTGTGCATTCCGAAGCATTGCGAATAGATGAGAACTATAGGCAGTATCTGGAAGATTATACCACCAGCTCAAGCTCCAAGTGATCAAGTCATGTTGATATATTGAAGACGATAAAAATAAGTCATTGTCTAAGATACACAGCACTAAATTTTCTTCCTGTTACCGACGTGATGGCCCATGGGTTGAGCTACCTATCGGGCGCGTCCCCAGGTGGCGGATAGGAAAACGGCCAGGGGACTGGAGGCCTTGTCCAAAAAGCCAATGAGAGGGAAAGAGGCAGGAGTGGCAGCAACTATAAGTGCACACTCCTCCTCCTTCACTCCACCTCCAACAGCAAGGGTACGTCCTGCGCCAAGAGCTCCGCCTTGAATGAATGCAAGGAACCGGCTGCCCCTGCAGGAAAGCTCCCTTACATGTGCACCTCCACGGAGAGAACCCCAAGAAGGTTGAAGAAGCCGCGACAGTATTATCGCTGCATCTTCCAGAACCTTCTCAGAGGCCACCGTGAGACACCTCAAGGATGCCAAAAACAGTGTGTATTCGGCGAGTCTTGGCCTACACCTGCCAATTTAAAGGAGATGTCTCCTAGTGACCTGTTCACTTTCCTGGAAAGGACAGGTTGGACTATGACCTAGGAGGACAACTCCTCGGGAGGATGTACAATGGGTCACATGTGGCCTAATTGCTAGACTCACCCTCTCTACTTTACAGATACAGAATACAAACTTGACGGCGGAATTCAGTACTAGGTATTATGATGAATGTCTCATATCGGGCAATTTTTCGTCTTTTTTTTTAGGACAAAACACAAGCACTACAGGAAAATCATTGAGGCGCTATCAGAGCGGTGCCTGTGCGAAAGTAGCGATTCACATTGGATTTGAACCATTGCAGATTATTTCTTTTATCAGAGTTATTTCAAACTTTCAAACTATTTTGGGGTTGTATTGAACGACTACTAGTTCTCCCACTAGTTCTCTTGCACAGCTGTGGTGGATTCAAATTACAGAGCGATCTAACCTTTAGTTGTGAATATATCACATTGAAAACTGTATCTACGCTTGATGGATAAACAATAATAGTGTCTAAAAACTGAGAAAGTGAGAGAAGGATCATTGTGTGAGAGGGACAGGAGACTGGCTTCGTTCTCATCCCTACTCCGTGCTGTATACTGAGTTTCTACTCAGATTAACAAGATGGCTATTGAAAAATAGAGGTTGATGATGAAAGGGTGAGAATTGAGAGTTATATGTATTTCTCAAAGTTACATCTGTGGTTTTGACACTCACAAGGAACATTTTCACGACGTCAAAAAAATTATTACTCGCATAAGAGTCATTGCGGTTTAGTTTACTAAATCCGAATGCAAAATCAAATCTAGCTATAATTGAATGTTTGCTGTTGTTTTAGGAGATTATTCAATTGTCGAAATAACAAATTGTAATGGATAGGTTATTGTTTTATAATGATACATAATTGACGATATAATTAGTGGCAGATCGAACAGAGATTCAAATAAAATATTTGTTCAAACAATGAACCGCAACATTGTATGCTTTGTCAGATATCACGTATTATACTCGACAGAAAAATTCATCAAACATCATTTTTTTGATATTAATCAAAATGTATGTATGTTGTCAAAAACAATTTCTACGGAGAAGTGCAAATGGGATATGCAGACATATATGAATTAGAATAAAAACATTCTTGAGAAATTAGGATTATTTGAAAGTAATAATGATAATAATAATAATACTTTCAGAAGGGGTGTATTTCAGGGCGATCCCCCAGTCCCCTTCTCTTCTGCATCTCACTATTACCATTATCCGTTACCCATTTGTTTTTTAAAGATGAATCTAACCATTATGCCTCTAGAGAAAAGGATCTCCATCAGTTCTTGAGGGTGGTGAAAGAGTAAACGCATGCTATCGGTATGAAATTCGGGATAGACAAATGTGCAATGGTTCATCTCAAAAGAAGACGATGCGGGGACTACGGAACGGATGTGCAGCTCGTAGATGGCAGCATCCTACACCATCTGGATGCCGGGGAGCCGTATACTTACTTCGGGGTGGAACAACGCCACTTACAAGAAGTAACAGCAATGAAGAACTCTCTCCGCGGCAAGTATCAGCACAAACTTCGACAGATCTGGTCATCGGAACTGTCGGGGAAGAACAAAGTTGTTGCAACAAATATGCTTGCCGTTCCAATCTTACTCTACTAGTTTGGAGTAGTGAAGTGGACTCGGGAGGAGCTGTATCAACTCGACGTAAAGACCCGAAAAATGATGCATCTCTATAGGAGTTTGCATCCCAAATCG
>WOGP01008789.1:0-11038 GCA_015342065.1 Leptinotarsa undecemlineata
ATACCGCGCCACTGTTTCAGGACCCTGTATATATATATATATATATATATATATTAGGAAATATATTAGGGAATTTGCCTTTATTTGATTGAATTGAATTCAAATGGCCACAGAAACCGATGCGGCACGTGCAATAAAAAAGGTTGCAATTGTATTGTTTTTGTTTTACATTGAGGTCAAATTTTTGTTTATTGTTTTCTTCAGGTGAATATGTACTAACACATTCTAAAACTGACTCAAAAATTGAAACCCATGCGAGATGACGATTAACGAGATCTTACACACACGGATTCATTTCTGTCAACATTTTCAGTTGAATGTCTTAAGGAAACAGATCTTCAAGCTACTGATGCAAGTTAATTTCATGATTCAATCGCATCAATGATTTATCAAAATCAGATATTGCGTCATGCTCAGAAATAACCCTATACACAGGTACTATTTCACTCATTTTTTTATTTAAGCAAATTATACTTCATATCAGGATCACACTGTATAAAGCAGTATTAAACCATGCCTATCAAATTAGTTAGTATGTTATGATTAGTGTTATCCCAATAGTAACAGAAACTACTGTTAAATGCTCAGGTAGTGCGATTTCACAAAGGTAACAGGAAATAATACAGTGGGCGATGTGCATTTACGACGCCCCCTTGATTGTATGTGAATTGATACTAGAAAATTTCATTCATGGTTTCAAACACCAGATGCATAGGTGAATTATGCTGTAACGAAAGAGAAAGGATTTACACCTTGCAGTCCAGTGGCGTGGTGAAAAAATTACCAAAAAATATTGATAATCGCAACATAACTAGGTAGCTTTCTCTGAAACTCTATTGCTATGATAATAATATTGTTATGAACTTGTGAGATTTTTCTGATGAGTTTGTCGATCTGCTATAAGCCGTTATTGGGACCTAATAGGATTTGTAGAAGTACAACCTGCAGTCCAGTACTGTTCCCGAGTAGAGAAAACTGGATCCCCCGGAAGAAGAAAATATTAAGAGCAGATAGTGTTGGTTCACAGATGGATCAAAAACGCCTTCAGGTTCTGGTGCAGGTATTTTCAGTCGCAGACCCAGGACAGAGATATTAACCTGCCTAGGAACCTATGCGACTGTATTTCAAGCAAAAAACTTACGCTATGAATTGTGTGCGGAGAGATTGGAAGAATCCAACCTCATACACAAGTCAATAAAAATATTCTCGGACAGCGGATAAGCCGTGTTGGGAGATCGTGGCTTCTACCGAGTAACGTCTCAATTGGTAGCAAATTACCAAAAACGACTCACCTCGATAGGAAGACTCAACAGATTATCTCTGATCTGGATTACTCGCAATAATGGCCTGGAAGGCAAGGAGGTGGCTGACTTTCCTTGCAAAAGAAGGTGATGCAAGCAACTTCATCGGACCAGAACCAGTCATTAGCATCGCTTAAGGCTTTGCCAAACAAAGATTGAACAACTATATGGCAAGAAGATTCATAACAGGATCTTCCAGGATTGGATAACTCCAAGGCGTTTATTCACCCTTCGAAGCCTGATACCAAACAGTTTTTGGATTACAGTTGGACTGTCGGAAGACAGTGTGTGTTTGTTGCCTCTGTTTGGAAAATGATGAAACAGCAGAGCACATACTTTGTGCGTGCCTCGCTGGGAACCGAATCAGGTTTTTAGAGTTCAGTATAGCCGTACTCTTACCATCTGACTTGAAAAACCAATCACCATACAAAATAATCGGCTTCGTTAAGAAGCTGGGTTTATTTGGTTGAATGTGCATAGATGTGAGCCACAAAAAACCCTTGCGGGTAGGCTTAACCTAACCTAACTACCGGCGTAGTTCCAAATTTGGCTTTTTTGTTCCCTTGTCCTATAGAAGCCCGGAATAGAAACATATGGTTTCAACAGAACGGCGCGCCTCCTCATTTTGCAAGACCTGTCCCTGAGTACCTGAATGATATATTTCCCGGCAGATGGATTGGCAGAAGAGGACCCTATGAATGGCCACCTAGTTCTCCGGATTTAACACCTTTGGACTTTTTCTCATGTTCAAAACGATTTTCAATAACGTTTAGGGTATTGTCAATTAGTAAATGGACAACATTTTGAACACTTGTTAAAGAAAGACTATTGAATTGAATTCATTTTTTGAATTAGATTATATTTGTTGAATATATTATAAAGGACAAGGAGTAAAAGATTTGAATTTGGCAGGCATGTGCAACTTATTGAAGCCTTTAATAAAAGACATTAAAAAAACAGAAGCAGGGTTGTCATTTAAAAAAATTATCGGTGACGTCTTATCTCATATTTGAGACACAATGTATAATTTTTTGGATTAAAATAAACGCAATTTAAAATACTAACCGACGTATCCGAGCATATTTTCGAAAGAAACAACACCTTTGATTTTGTGAATTTGTTCCATGTTAGAGACTCGCACTGTATATGAAAATGTCTAATTGCTTTTTTTTTCTTAAAAGCCACCGTGTCTGAGCCATAACGATTAAAAAAATTGGGAGACTTGTGAATATTACTGGATTTTTTTCCCAACACCAAAGCGTTATTTCAACATCACGACACGTGTTTCCATCACCAAGTGATCATCTTTAAGAGAAAAATCAAAGTTTATGGTTTTTCTTTCTACCGAAAAAAGTACCTCATCTTATTGAGATATAACAATTCACTGTATTATGTTCTTGTCTGATATGTCTACAGAAAAGTTAGCGATGGCACATGCCTATCTTTCAAGGATAACTTATTATACCTATTTCAGTTTGAAAAAATAATGGCGACACATAATATATCAACTGGAAATCTATTTAAACGGATACGATACCTTTTCTGACCAATTTTAATACATTTAATAATTGCCCTTTGTTAATGAATTTCTTGGGAGTTATCATGATACCATTGCGAAGGAAATAAATTCATATGGCCACAAAAAAAAACCGATACGACACGTGTGATGAAGAAAGTTTGCAACTGCGTTGGTTCTGTTCAACGTAATAAATCACTTCGGAGGTTGGATTCGTAATTTTGTTTTGTGTTGTCTTCAGGTAGATATGGTAGATGTTTCAAAATCAATATTGATAGTAGCCAAGTTAACACAAGATGCAATGGTTCATTTGACAAAAAAAATTTATGAGACGATGGACATAGGAGAAACCTCATCATTTGTCTTCGTTGACTTGGCAAAGGCATTCAACACTGTGTGACACCACAAATTACTAAGAGAGTTTCAGTGGTGAACCATTGAAACTCCTTAAACAGAAAACGGAGAGTTAAAATCAATAGTTCATTTATTTCAGATCACGTCATTGGGTGTGGAGTGCCCAAAGGAACGGTGCTTTGACCTAATCTGTACAATATTGATGTGGAAGCGAATATTATCAGCTTTGCCGAAGACTCCGCCCTTCTATTTCGTGACAAGAATTGGAACATTCTGAAATTTATCGCCAAAAGGGAATTGGAAACTTTATTTCATTGGTTCGACAGTACGCTACTAAAAGTACACTTAGTTTATTGCTTTTTTAATTTATAACAATAATTTACCCACATATAGGAAAATTACAGTTAATATAAACGACAATATCATAGACATCGAAAGGAGAGAATCTATAAAATATCTAGGCCTCATTATAGACCAAAATCTTAGATGGCACAAACACGCTGAATATGTAACAAAAAAATTGAGATCATTGATAACAATTCAAACTGTATCTAAAATTATTCAACTCGACACAAATGAACATACTTTATGCAAGCCTAGCCTAAACACATTTAAACTGTAGCATACTTGTTTGGGGTGGGATAACTAATAATTATGTCGAAAACTTAGAAGTGACAAAAATGGCCGATCAAGATAATGTATAATAAAAGCTACAGATTTCCGTCAGATAAACTCTTTCAATAATCTAAGCTATTTACAATCTATCAAATCTACGTCCTCGATCTTACATCTTACCATCACCAATACAAGTATGAACTGCCTCAAATAAATCATCCATACAATAATCGATTGAAAAACCAAACAACCACAATACTAAAGGTCGGAACTACAAAAAAACAAGGATTTTTCCCTTATCTATGCCCGACAAATTACAGAAAAATCACAAATGAAATAAAAACACTCTATAGTCGTTTCCTATTTGAAAAGAAGTTGAAGGTATGGATTATAAACCAGCCCCCAAACTAATTCTCTAAGATTTTCAAAAAGAAAATTGTAAAACAAGTTTAATACAAATTGGACCCTAAGAACAGGCTAAGCTGAGTCAATTCGGTAGTCGAAGCTTTTATAGCAAGGCAACTGGTTTTTGAGCTTATAATATTCAAACATCAATGTTTTTTTTTAATGAAACTGATTTATGGTTCCAATTTAATATTTAGTATGAGATCAACCATTGATTTTAAGGTATTTGTTATTATTTCGATCCGAACGGAAAAATTATATAAGGAAACATTAACCATATTTTATCTCTCGAACAGCCTACTAAGTAACTCGTAGGGATAACCACAAAAGTACGATTTCGCTTTGATCCGATTATTTTTTATTATATAAGGCGGGATTTTCAAGATCGGAAATGAAAGGTCTTCGCTTTAAACCGCCTTCTTCATTCATTTAATGCCACACTAATGCTTCTGTGATGGCATGGGGATTTTACGGTTTGGAGCGGAAACTTTTTCGCTCGTAACATACCGTGAAAAATGATTGCGAGCGATTTTGGAAAATTTTTCGGTGCCATTTACTTTGGATAAACCCGTCTCACTATGTAACATAACCGCACCACTTCGATCATTTAATGTATCTGTAATTATCCCATTCTTTCACCTCTGTTAACTGGTAATTGTCATGATAGGTAGATATTTATACAGTGTGTATCACGTAGAAGTTTTCGGTGGATGTGTGAAGTTATCAAAAAGTAATTCCTATAAAAGTTCTAGATTTAAATCAATGGATTGGACTTTTTAAATTATTTACAAATATACAGATACCGAATAGAACTGTGGTTTATCGAAGTAGTTAGGTTTTTTATGGGACATGAATGTTTTGGCCTGAGAAAATTTTCTTTTTTCAATTCTCTACAGAATTTCCTCGTTTTCAGTGCGTATTAGTGTTCAAATAATAATATTTGATCTGCTGAAATGCTAAAATCTGTCTTATGATATTTGAATAAAAAAAAAGATCATCAAACAAATAAATTCACAACAAAATATTTATAGTTTTTGCTATCTATTTATTATTTATTTATTTATTCATTTTTTTACAAAAAGGATTTGAATCTTTAATAACTTTTACTTATTATATGCGAGCGCTTTCGATAGCAGCAGATACCCAAACTGAACGTTTTATTTTCTTGTTAGTTTTTTATTCTATTAGATAGATAGATAGATAGACCATACATCCTGTATGATGAGCTTTTTTCAATTGAATTACCCGATGGAACTGATTTGGTAGGGTTTGCAGATGACGTGGCAGTAGTAGTGGTAGCCGGAAATGAGAATCTCCTAATGAATGTAGCAAATAGAGCTATACTACAAGCATCGAAATGGATTAAAAGTAGGCGTCTGAAACTATCCCCAAAAAAAACTGAAGCCGTGCTCCTGACAAAGCGTAGAAAAATAGGGGTAATCAATTTCGATATCGAAGGAACACAGATTGGACTGAGCAAGGCGGTAAAGTACCTGGGAGTATGGCTTGACACTAAGCTGACCTTTGCAGAGCATATAAAACAAAGTGTACTCAAGGCAGAGAAAACAACTACAGCGCTAGCAAACCTGATGCCCAATATCGGAGGTCCCAGAGCCTCAAAGAGACGAATTATGTCAAATGTAGGTCATTCACAGATTCTGTACGGTGCACCATCCTGGTACACCGCCATGCAAAACAAGAAACTACTCCAGACTACTCCAGACAACGCTGCAAAGAAAAATGAACATTTGAACATGCAGTTCATTTAGAACGATATCAGCTGAGGCAGCATGTGTCATAGCGGGGGTTCCACCGATAGAGATTCAAGTGCTGGAGAGAATGGAACGCTACAGTGGTCTGGGAAAAAACCTCATGCGTAGGTGGCAACTGAAATGGGACAGTGGTCTATATGGGAAATGGACGTACCGACTCATTCCAAACGTAGAGAGCTGGGTTAACCGACCCTTTGGAGAAGTAAACTACTACCTTACTCAAGCACTTTCTGGACACGGCTGCTTCGGTAAATATCTGTTCGACAGAGGAAGATCGGAGACTGTATCCTGCATTCAGTGTCCGGTATATGATGATGCAGAGCACACGCTTTTTGCATGCTTAAGATGGACTGAAATGCGTACGGAATACCACCGAGAAACGGGAAAAATATGTAATATCGAACATATGATGGAAGATTTAAAAGGAGAAGAGACCTCATGGGACTGTGCATACAAAGTAGTGCGAAAAATTATCGAGACAAAGGAGAGGGAGAGTAGAAATTGAAGGATCTAGTTTAAATATTTTTTTTGTTTGTTCGTCCAATTTTTGGATACATCACGGGTCAAGTACTGAAGTAATGCGAGAGCGGTTTCCGGTACTTGGCACCGAGAATAGGGGGAGGGGTTTTAGTCGGAAAGAATCCGGCACAGCGTCTATGAATACTTCCCCTCCTCCTTTAAAAAAAAAGATATAAGACAGTTAATGACATATAATTGAATACCCTGAGTGGCAGATGGAAAGCGCAACTCAATTACCTAACCTAACCTAACCTCGACCCAAAAATCAAATTCAGAAAGGAACCAGAAACCAAAAGCTAGTGTTCTTTTGGATGTTTTTGTGAAAGATGTAAAACATTCCTCGATTAAAACCAATTTATTTATTTATACTGAATATCTCTTGAAGAGCATGGATGCAGGCTACCAGGTTGATGTCATCTATACCGCAAGCAAGGCATTCGACAAAATAGATCATGCAACATTACTCGACAAACTGGCGGAAAACGGTATACACGGTGATCTGCTAAGATGGTTTCAGTCGTATATTACAAATAGGTCTCAGGCAGTCACTCTGGAAAAATTTAGTTCTAGATTCATTAATATTACTTCCGGAGTTCCTCAAGGCTCTCATTTGGGGCCTCTCCTTTTCAACATTTATATTAACGATATATCTAGTTGTTTCTCCCAGTGCGATTTTTTAATGTATGCTGACGACTTGAAAGTATTCTATACTTTCTATACTGTGACGTGTTCCAACGATTCACTTCTCATTTAGAACGACATCAATAATCTTGTGAAATTCTGTGAGAAACTCTTTATTGCCTAATTTAAAAATGCCACTCTATTACATTTACAAAAAACAAAAATATTTACCACCACCAATATCACATAAACAGACAGAACTAAAGAAAACATCTGAAGTCAAGGACTTAGGAGTATTATATGACTATAAACTATTATTTGACTCGCAAAAAAAGCCAACAAAGCTCTTGGATTTCTGATCAGGACTTGTCACGACTTCTGTAATACTAATTCTGTTCGTACACTTTACATGGCATATGTAAATAGCCAGCTCAGTTCTGCTTCAGTTATTTGGAACCCCTGTACATCTCGTATGTTCAAAGACTTGCAAAGCAAATTCGTCACCTATATCAATTAAAAATTCTTTCATAATCTCAAAAATCCATTACAAACTAAAATACAACTCAATCTGATATCTTTGGTGGATAGACGCTAAATAGCTAATATTAAGTTCCTATATAAAATAATAAATAACTGGACAACTGGACAACTCTTCTATATTGAACCAACTTTTGATAAATGTACCTTTGTATAATACCAGAGGATTATATTCATTCCAATCAAATCAAAGTGAAACTAATTACTTTGTGAATTCTTCCCTAAATAGGTGTTGTAAATCCTATAACTCTATATCCAAACGTTCATAAAATCACCATTTTCATATCTAACTATTGTAATTTGCATTGCACTGCACTTTCATAACACGATATTGCATATTATTTATGACAATCAAATCACTTATTGCTATTTTCACCTCATTACTTGTGATTACTTTTTTTAGGTTTGTCCCGTCCCACTGGAAATAAATAAATTAACAGGCGTGAAGATGGTACAGTGGGATAAAGATTGTACAGGAAACCCACACACACATAGACAGGTACCGAAACAAAACCTGTAACCACCAGCCACAACAGAAAAGACTGGTGATCGAAACAATAGTTGAGGTAGTATGACGTATCTGTGAACCTGAAAGTCTTTCTGAGGACCCCAAAGAACTTTTAGCAACATCCGAGGTATACCGGATTCCTTCTAGCTGCGGCTCGGTCTACATTGGAACCACGAAAAGAAGTTTAGGTACCCGTCTCTCTGAACACAAGAGAAATCGTCGACTCGGACAAACCGACAAATACGCTGTAGCCGAACATGAACTTGAAGAAAAAAAATGTGCTTGTACGTCTGAGGAAGCTACTGTATATCGTAACACGTGTTTTGTGATTTGTAAACTGTCCAGTGAAAATCACATAATAAAGAAAATATTTGTACTTGATAAAGTACCTCATTATTCACTAAATATTCTCTTCATAAGTAGGTTATTCTCCTCTTCTCTAGTTCCCTATTCATCCCGATTAATTTTCCGTTCAACCCTCGTATCAAAGTCAGTTCAAATAGCAATTAATGTCCATTCCTCAAACGGAACCATCACTCGCTCAGTGGCAAATAATAGGCAAGAAAACCGATACCCTTTTTTACCGCTTTTTGCATGCAATCTTGAAATCATATCGCCTGTGAGATCGAATGTAATTATAATTTTTCTCATAAATTATTCACCTCAAAATCCCTCTTATTAAGTAAATTAATGCTGAGATACTGTTAAGTAGACACACGAACCAGTGATCAGAGGAACGAGCGTAAACAGATGAGTCGGTATAAATATTGATTGAAAGTGGGGAAATAATAATAATAATAATCACAACAAATAGTGAATAAATAAATAATGAAACTGATGGCGAAGATTTATTATAAAAATAATAATTTTATACATTTATATGAAAGGTTTCACACAACATAATAATAATAATAATAGATGAATAAAAAAATGGCGATAAGTGCAATTTCAATTGCAATTTTAAGAATTTTGTAAAACACCGATATAATATACAGATATAAATATCGTGAATCAATGTATTAAATAATGGTTGACTGCTTCATTATTAGAGAGATTACATTGATATGAAAGATTTTATCATTTGGAGCCTAAAATTGTTTCGTTAATTAACAGCGGATACTTATGAGAAGAGTTTGAAGAAGAGTTAAATTCCGTAATATGTGGAGTGGTTCGAGAGTTTGTCCTGTTGAGTTCAACTGTTTGGAAAGCAAAAAGTTTTTCATTTTATATTTTGAACTCTTCTGGTAACATACGGATTGCATTAAATACAGATGATCTTTGAAAAATTGCTGTTCTATGCTGACACATTGTTGAAACTTGTTATTAAAATTTTCTAATTATTCAATTTGTGGCTTGTTTTTATCTTTTTTGGTCACCATATAGTTGTTATAAAAAAGATAGACTGTCAGAAATTATTTTGGAAAAGTCATTAAAATTTTTTTTGGCTGAAATACAAGAATCACTGACAGAAAATCTGCTCTCAATATTTTTTGCAGACTTATGAAATTGATATCACAAGATTGAAAAGTTCCAAGAGTTCACATTGCGAGATGTACGTGGTAGATAAAATTCCATATCTAAATAATTTATCTACGATGATATCACTTCAACTGGAACGAACTAATCAAGAAGAGGTTATCAATAATGTTGGGAAATCCATATCTCAATCGTCAGTCGATAAAGATGTTGAATCGTTGAAAAATTCCTGAACAATTACTTCTAAATCGAAGCTTGATGTTTAGATTTTTTAATGCCCCCTGGCATTAAACCGGAGTTTATTTTGCCACAGAAATCACAAAATAAATCCAGTTACTACGTTTAACATTGATATTTTAGATTTAATTATGAATGTTGTATATTTCTCCACTGAGTGTAGCTAAAAGGACTGTTATATTGGTTGGAAACGAAACATTCGAGCAAAGCAAATTATTTAAGAAATCCGACCGGTACAGTGCGAAGTTGGGACATGCGAATAAGATGTGATTTATATCCGCTAAAGAAAAATTGTGGCATGAGCATAATGGCCTTACATCGATGCCCATTTTTGCCAGATGTGCAGGAAACCATGATTCATTTTCATTCGTGTAATGGTAGTGGCGTAAAATCTTGAAAAATTGAAGTTGTCAAGGTGGGGGATACTTTAAGGGATAGTGGGGGGGTGAATTAATGAATAATGATTTTTTTATTTATATGAGAATTCATATAAAATGATTTGAAATCCCTGAAAAAACTAAAAAGAGGAATTAAAAATGAATATCTGAAAAATAAAAATCATATTGAGCCCGAAAGCACAGTCTAATAGAGTCTTGATAATTCCTTTTCTAATCGATTGATGGTGGTTGGATTTGTGGTTCAGATACTGTCCCGTGTGAGTGGGTTTTCGGTATACAGATGTTTCCAACTTAGTGTCGGTCCTACGTCTAAGAATGGCAATTCGTTGTGGACTTCTTTCTCGATTGTGAAAGTGATGGACGGTCTCGAGTACGAACTAGATTTCATCAAAAATGATCTTCAACGGAATGGCTACTCCAAAGCGATGGTAGAACAGACTTTGGCTAAAAGACAGCAGGAGCCTCGCAAGGAAGAGAAGCGGTCACAACCAGTGCTTGCCCCTACATCAGAGGACTATCGGAAAGGATAAGAAGAATTGGTTCCAAGTACAACATCAGAACCTGCTTCAGATCCGGAAACACTATCCATAGCAAACTCACAAAAAATAGGCCACCAAACGCGGACTGCGATTCCAAGAATTACATTTACTGGATACCATGGGAATGCGGAAAATCCAATATCGGTGAAACTAAGAGGCCATTGAATGTTCGCATTGCCGAACACAAGAAACACACACAGCGAGGGGAAACCAGCAAATCAGGAATAGCAGACCATGTTT